>OU898285.1:85618894-85869387 GCA_918026665.1 Diabrotica balteata | reverse complement strand
TAAGCTTATCTAGGTTAATAGCTATTATTTGCTTATTTCTTTTTGTTCTTTTAAATTCTATCCTAATTGTTGCAAGAGGGTAAGTCTTGCATGCTTTTACTGCGTTTTTGTATCTTTTGTTGACCATTATGTAATCGATTTGATTTCTTGTGATGCGTCCTTCTATTCCATCTGCTGGAGATTTCCACGTGTTTCACTACGAGACAAGATCCCAAATCGCCAGCTACGACAAAGAACAGGAGTGGCTGATGCAGTAGAGAGAGTAGCAACACTGAAATGAAACTGTGCAGGTCACGTGGCTCGAATGACAGATAATAGATGGACAAAGCGGATACTGGAATGGAGACCAAGGAATGATGTCTACCGAAGTAGAGGTCGTCCACCAACACGTTGGACTGACGATCTAAAACGTTGTCATAGGAATTGGATGCAAGAGGCACAAGATCGAAATAGATGAAAAATTATGAGGAACATCTATGACCAGCAGTGGATAATCGAAGATTGAATGATGAAAGTAGGAAGTCACACTACTAATAATATGAATTGTGTCCAATCTATGTCATTAATTTAAACGAAAGCAACTGGTTTTAATAAAAAAAAATTAAAGTAAAAACTCTTACCGAAAGTCATGGTAATTTTTTCCACCACTAGCGTAATCAATCATCCATCCAGAAAACGGAGAGCATATCATTCCTCCAATTATTACGTAAACTTTTTGAAATCCATAATCATCGTTCTTTTCTCTTAGAACAGTTTCAAACATAATAATACTAGCACTATTGATGATATCGAGAACAACACGAATACCGAGGTAAGACCAAAAACTGAGTGCAACGTTCTGTTCTACCTTCAATACAGGATTTATGCAGACGTTTTCTCTGCGAGTAGTGACCAAGCACCTAAGAGAACAACTTCCTATATCCAGATGTTTAATGGGAGAATGAGGTAAATCTACGTTTATACTCACACTTATAAGTTTAGTATTCATCACCTCATTTCTCTTGCATGTGATATTGTTTTGTTTTGTGGAATTTAGATAATCAAATTCAAATGTCTGTGTGTTTTCTTCAATATCATAGTTATCTGGAGGAAGTAGTTTTAATCTAGCGTTCCAGAATTTTTCTAGTCTCTTAAAATCAACAAACTGTTCATTGCCTCCCATAACACATCCTATATTCGGCTCATTTGTCATGTTACACGTAAAATTAAACATATGCATAGTTGGAAAGTAGAATGAGTTTTTGGACATCTTCATTATAGTATTTGAATATCGGTGATTGTTTTTTAATAAAATTTTACGTTGTGTTTCCATCCTTAGCTCTGATTCATTTTCAGGTATAACTGGAAACGTATAGACCATAGGTTTACTGTATATGACGTCATAAAGCAATACCTGATAACGAGAAACATTCATAACATAGTCGGTGTAGGTTTGATCCAAGTAAGCCTGGCAACCAAAACCGCAGGATTGCTGATGAAACAAACTATCTAGAGTTTTTTTATTTTCATGAAGAATGCACATATCTTCACCGTGCAAAGAGAGGTATGGGATTGATTCTCCCTCACACGAAACACTGAAAATCAAATTTTCAGGAAACATGACCGTAGTTCTTGCTACAGGAACCAGAAGTAAAAGCAATGCTGTAGGTCCTGCAGCTACTGAAGATACTGCTAGTAGGTACTAAAAATACAAAACAAAACTTATAAAAATATTAAAAATCAAAAAATTGTTGTGTTAATAAAATCATTACTCCAGTAACTAAAACTATAACATATCATCTGAGAAACAGTATACTCGTATCTTATAACTAGAGACTTAATTATATGCAAAATGCATGTGCGTACATATGCAGCATATTTGTGGGTTTCTTTCTAAATGCATGTGCTATTTGGATTTTTTTTTTCACATGGAATCTGTAATAAAACGGTTTAGCAAATAGGTATACCGATTTTCTTGCAAAAATGAGATTTTAAATTCAATTTTTGAATCGTTAAAATATAAGTGGACTCACCTTTTTATCACAAATAGTACAGAAAACACTTTCATTGTCTATAATCTACATTTCACTGTTGCCACCAAACCAACTCCGCAATAGACGTGATTTTTGTTTTGTTACTTTCGGCATATTTTCAAAAAAGAAATTATTTTTATTTTATAAGCACAATATAGTTGCTTTGGCAGCTGACAAAGAGAATTTAAAAACGAATTTACTGTATAATACCTAGCTGTATGTTGGCCCTATTCTTCTGATAAATAATTCCCAGATGGGTTTTCCCAAACAATAAAATTTGTAGGTCTAGCATATGTATTTATAAAGAAACCCACAAATATTCTGCATATATACGCACATTCATTTTGAATATAATCCGGTTTCTAGTCATATCCCTACCCACCCAATGACGTTCGCGATTCTGAGCAACGAGGCTTTTTTAAAATTCTTGTGTACCATGAGCTTTTTACCACCTGATCTTCATTTTAACCACCTAAGCTGGTTTTCGTTACAATCTTCTATCTTTCTTTATGAATCAGTGTTTATTTTCTTCAAATATAATAAAGATGTCGAATGGTACTTAACTAAATATGGAAGAAACAATAAAAGTCAAATAATTAATAAAGCAAAAGCAGCTTTTTATCCCCATACTTCCCAAATTAATTTATTATTTATTCCCAAAAGTTTTATTCCCAAAATAATTTATTCCCATACTTGAAAGACTAAAATTTACCTTAACATGTCCAATTTTATCTGCAATACGTCCTATGAATAATGGTAAAATAATTGATACAAAGGGAGTCACAAAAGATATTATTGCAGTTTCTTGAACATCCAGTCCTAGATGCTTCATTTGAACGACCAAAAATGGATAAAGGATCAACGTAGCTAAAAAAAACAATTTCTGAACCGGTATATATAGATTGAACATAAGGAAATCTTGGTAATATATGAAAAATTAAAAAAATACTGGTCTCCAATTTGTCTATCTGTAAAGACAAACTTACATAATGAGTGAATAAAAAACAGCATTTTAGTCGGCAACAGCTCATTTTGATTAAAGTCCTTGATCACACAATCAAAAAATGTCTTCATACGCTGTGCCATATTTGGACATTTACCATGAAAGCTGAAAAAAAAATCTTGTTGTAGCTGAATCTTGTAACATCTAAAATGTAACTTACAAATATGTAAGAAGACGAGAAATAAGCAGATTAAACAGTATATCCATCGTGGCAATGATGGCATGCTAAGGATGGAGTGATATCGTAAACCTTGTTTTAGTTACCCTTTCATTCTCAACATTCATCTAAGATGAAAACAAATTGGTTTTGGCCCTAAAAACTAGGGTTATCAATTTGTCACACATCGAGTTCAGAGACAAGACTAATACCAAACTTCCTTGGCGCGAGCTAAGGGATTCAATCGAGATGCAGTTAATAAATTTTTCGACCTGTTAGAAGATATATTAAAGAATTAAAACATTTCCCCTAAGGATATCTATAATGTTGACGAAAACAGGAATCACGACGGTTCCTAATAAGGCATTAAAAATTGTACCGCTGAGGAGGAGGAAACAAGTAGGTGCTTTAGCTTCATCTGAAAGAGGAACACTAGTAACAGCCAAGACCTGTATGAGTGCTGCTGGAAACTACATGCCCACAATGTTTATATTTCCACGAAAAAGAGAAAATCCTGCATTAATGGACGATGTTCCAGCAGGATCCTTTGCTTTTTTCCATGAAACAGGGTGGATTACAACAGAAAGCTTTTTAGTTTGGTTCAAGCAATTTGTTGAGTTTTGAAACCCAAAACCAGACAAGCCAGTCTTGATTCTATTGTATGGACATAGAGCGCACTCAAAAAGCATCGAATTGATTAATATTGCGAAAGAAAACAATGTTATTATACTCTGCTTTCCTCCTCATACGACTCATCGGCTACAGCCACTGGACGTGTCTTTTATGGATCCTCTTAATACCTACCATGAACAAGAACTCAGAAAGTGGTTGGTCAACCATCCTGGACGAGCGGTCACAACTGCACAAGTCGAAAAACTTTACGGTGCTGCTTTTCAAAAAGGAGCCTCAGTTCAAACAGCAGTTAAGGGCTTTGAGAAAACTGGTATATATCTTTTTAACCGTGACGTGTTTCCTGAAACAACGGAAAGACCCTTAGATCAAAATCACCAACTTAAACTTTCTTCGACATCAAACAACTGTCCTACTCTTCAAACGTCATGGTTCATGCCTGAACAAGATGGTTAAGGAAGTAGCTCGTGTCTCAAATTATCTAGTTTGGGTAATAAGACATCTTAGTTTCTCAAATGAGGCACCCTGATCAAAAAGACCTATTCGTGCCTCGAATCTGCCACTTTGGATAAAGATACCTCTTCTTGCCTTCTGCCAAATTCTGTGTCAAATACTTCCCATGCTGTAACATTTCTACACCCAACCCAACCTGATTTGTGTACTTCTGGATCATCCATGGAGCAGCCTCTTTTGCTATAATGTCACCAAGGTATCTGATGCCACCTCCCCAAGAACAAGAAAGAATCAGAAATACAACACCTAACAGAAGACGCGGCAAAACCGCAGTTTTGATGTCGTCACCTTACAAGAAAGAACTAGAAAATGAAGAAAGAGAAAGAAAAAACCTAAAAAAGAAACTGTTTTAAAACCTCTAAAATAACAGTAGCGATAAAGAAAACCTTCCAAAAACTGATGTTGGTCCCAGATTAAAGAAAATGAAGTTCGAAAACCAGAACGAGTCTTCCTCATCTGAAGAAGCAGTGATGAGGCTTGCAGTTAATTATTTCGAGCATTCAACCTTATATCAATTATTATGTTATTAGTTAATTTTTCTTTATAATAATTTATTTTCTTAATCAATCCCTAAAGATGAGTAACAGACGAAATAGAAGTTTTTTATGGGATCATTCCGAGAAAAACGATAAAAATCAAAAATCTGCAAAATGTAATTACTGTTCATGTGATGTTAGTATTGCAAGTGGTTCACTGGGCAATTTATCAAGACATTTAAGAATGAAACATCCTGCTATTAATCTCAAATATCTCAATGTTGAAAGATACATAGAAAAAGGACCCGAAAAATCAGAAAATACATTTAAATAACCTCAACCTTCAACGTCAAAATCAGTTTCGATTGTAGGACAAGCAGAGGAAGATGAAGAGAAAGCAGCATAATTCTTAAGAAAGCCTGCTCCTACTCCTCTTGTTTCTATCAGGGACTATGTAATTCGACCCATTCCATTCGAAATATATCATCTCATTCATTCATTAGTTTCTTCTTTAGAAGTACAGACACAATTTATAAAGCAAATCGTTCACAGTGAACTAGTTCTATGAAAATTAATGAACTAGTTCAATTAGTTCAGTTGAAAGAATCGTTCATTTGAACTATTTCGATGGTGAACTACACATCCCTACCAAGTAGTAAATAAAATAAGTCTACCAAAACTTATTTAGTGTTAAAGTAATAATCACTAACTCTATTGCACTTTAAACAATGTTAACTACAGTATTCACTTCTTGTAAATCACTAACAATACACTAGCGTCCCCATTTTGGACAACTCTCCCCTATTTGCTTAGTGAATTAAACATTATACTTACAATAAGTTCACCAAAAAATCTTACCTCAAAGAATAAGTTCAAATCTATATAGGACATAAGGAATAATATCCTACAGCTTCATAGCCACTCTTTAAACTAATACAATTGTGATTTTAATTTGTTTATCAACGCGTAAATGGAGGAGAATGATTTATTCTTCCACACTTGTCGTTTGATATCTTTTAAAGAACATGAACAATGCTAAATATCATTTATTACTTTTTCTTTTTCAAAAATCCGTCTGATGTGTTATAAAATTAAAAGTATACGTCTTCATAACGTGTCATTGTTTTATATTTCTACACCACATATTACTTTCATTTATATTCAAATTGAAAAATTGGTTTTTACGATCTCAATTGGACAAGTACCTATATAAAATATACCAATTAGCAACACCGTTGTAAATAAGGCACGGCGCATAATACTTTTAATAACACCGATTTTTTTATAATTGTATTTACTCAATATTTATTTAAAATTTATAGGAGTTTAATTTACAATTAAAAGTATTAATTACCATTCATAAATTTTTAATTACTCATTTTCATTTTATGTACCAATAAAACACTGAAAACTTTGTTTTCAAACTTCCACAAAATTTATTTTAAATCTTATCACTACAGCTGTTTCAGCTGATTGCCTTTCTCAAGTAATCTATTTTTGGCTTGAGTTTACAAATTTATAGTCTCTAATGAAATAGGTTGAGGAGGGGAGAACTGTTTGTCTCAAGTTGGTCATTCAGAATTATATTTGTGTTTTTTAATTTGTTAATTTCCATAGATTCTAACAAAGATAGCTTAAGGCCTTTATTTTGAATGTGAAGAATTTTAAATTTGTCATTAAAGAATGATTATCATCTAGAAGGTGAAGTGCGTATGTCGAATCTGTTTTTCTATTCTTGAAAGCCCTTTTATGTTCTGCTATTCGTTTATCAAAGTTTCTACCAGTTTGACCGATGTAAGTTTTTGGGCAGTCGCCACACTGAAGTTTGTACTTCTGTCTTGTTGAAGTTCCATCTTCTATCGAAGGTTGGAAATCATCATGGCTATGCGGACTCTGTTGACTGCCGCTCTAAAAAGTTCTGCACTACTGCATTCAAACCATTCCCTTAAGTTCTTAAGCCAGGATATTCTTCGTCTTACACACCACTATTTTCGTCTTACACACCACAAGTTTGTACACACCACTATTTAAGTGTTTTTTATTTTGGCTCTTGTTATTTTTAATATATTTGCCTAGGTTGTTATTTGTTCGGAAAGCTGGTGTTATTCCTTCCTTTTTTATGTGTTTGGCAATTTTGGTGTTATTTTGCCTGTATATGTGATCGAGCAGAAGGTATTGGGTTTTTTCTCTGGTGGTGGAAATACTAATTTTAGGGCTTTCTTGTGTAGTTTTTGATTTAAACATTTTATTAATTGTTTGTTCGTTGTATCCGTTGTTTACTGCTATTTGCTTAATTATATTTAATTCTGTCTCAAAGTTGTATTTTGACGTCGGAATTTCTGTTAATCTATGTAACATACTATGATAAGCTGCCAGTTTATGTTGTGTTGGATGGGATGATGAATTGTGTATAGTCGTGTCCGTATGGGTAGGTTTATGAAATATGGAGAAGTCATGTTTGTTTTGAAGTCTAAAAATTAGCAGACTTACTTTACTTTCTGGATCTTCATTTGGGCATACACTCAGACAATTACGATGTTTTGCCCATTCTTTTTATTTCCAGTATTAGCAGTTGTTCATTTACTTCAGTCCACGATTTAATATTGTTTTTAAGATTTTTTCGAATGGCAATAGAGACTCCTCTCTTAGCTCTGTTATCTTTACTGACTCCACTGTAGATATGTATATATTCTCCTATCTCTTCATTTCCTTTTCCCTTTTTTTCCCTTTTGTCATAAAGATACAAAAGATATTGTAGGTAGCTTAAAGTTATGAACTTTATAATGTGTGGAATGGTTCAAAACATGAAACACACCATGCCACATCACATTCTTTACAAACAAGTGTTGGTCTGACAACTTTCTTTTTTGTACTACAACCTTAACCAACTTTCAAACAAAAATGAGCAGGATCTCTATCTGCATGGACTCATAGACTCGAATGCGGTGCAAAGCATTAGAAACCGTAAGGCATCCGTAGCATCAAGTAAGCATAAAAGTTATTCTTGTAAATACCTACTATGTTTGTAGTAATGGGTAGAGAAAACAAGTATGCAAGAAAGCTTTCATAAGCTTGCATGGAATAACAAAAAAACGAGTCTATCGTTTATGCAAACTAAAGTCTCAGAACAAACTTCTTCGTGATTTAAGAGGAACAGCAATATCGTCTAGGCATAATGCTATTGATGGCACCTACTTGCATCGAATTCATCAATTTGTTGATCCTTTACCTAAAAAAGAAATCCGCTACTCAAACAATATTAAAAAAATACCTGTCTGCTTCATTAAACATTACAATTATTGGACAAGAATCCGGATATCACCGATAAAATCATAAATTATAACTACTTCTATTCCTATTTTAAAGAAAATTTCGATCTTTCGTTTGGCAGACCACAGGTGGATGTGTGTTCACTGAGTGAAAATTTAAAAACAAAGATAGCAGATCCATTTTTAAATGAAAATGGCTAAAAAGGGTGCTGTAGCTGAGCTTCTAGTGCATAAAAGAAGAGCAAAGAAATTCTACGCAAAATAGATTAAATAAGCAGAATGTGCAGAGAAACAGAGGATGTAATGGCAATAACAATCGACTACATGCAGAATCTGCCCCTTCCCCATATTCCTGTGCAAGAGGTATTTTACTACAAGCAGCTATGGGTTTCTGAGTTTTGTATTCATGATGTGAAGAACAACAAAGCCTTTTTTATTCATACCAAGAAGGAGAATCATTCAAAGGTCCAAATGAAGTATGTACATTTTTGCTCAATTTCATTGAAGAACACGTACCCGAGTTGTATCTCTTCTCAGACGGATGTCCCGGCCAAAATAAAAACAATACCGTAGTGCGATTTTTGTTAACGCTAACATCAAATGGTCGGTTTCAAAATATCACACATTTCCAATGAGGGGGCATTCTTTTAATGAATGTGATCGAGATTTTGGAATTGTGAAAAGAAAACTACGGAGACATGATAGAATATACTCTCATGATGAAATTATCTCTCATTGAGACTTCCTCAAAAAGTAAAAAAAATAGGGTTCACAAAGTCGTTTGTACGAAAGTAATCGACTTCAAAAAATGGTGGCCACAACACTATGAGAAGCAACTTTGTCAATATCAAGCTATGGCAAGAACATTGCCACTGATAAAAAAGTTTTCTTTCAAGTCAGCAATTTCTATGAGTATCGATATTCTAGGGAAACTCCTGGCAAAGTAACTGCACTTTCATTTATTGATGGAATAATCCAGGAGTGTTTTGGATTAGCCAAAATACAAGAAAGCAGAGTTAATCTTCCTGACTGCGGACTCATAAAAAATTAAATACTTGAAGAAACTGTTGGTGTATATTTCAGTAGAAAAAAAGGAATATTGTTCCCAGATTGTCGCATGGCCTACAACAGAGCAAGCTGAACCAACATCCTCTGAAAGAGCATTTCTAATTAGTATATAAATAGTTTATTAGTTGTATTTTCAAAATTATTTTTTTTTCATATTATTTGAATTAAACTGAAATAAAATAATGATGCTCCATTTTTTCTTGGACTCTCACACATTTGTTTCGAAAAGATAACATATGCAAAATATTTAAACAAATATTATATTGGTATCTTCTTCTTACGGGTGCCTTATCCTTAAGGACGTTGGCCATTACATTTGCCCATTTAATCTTATTTGTAGCAGCCCTAAATAGTACTATGGAGGTCATGTTCGTCCATTGCCGTAGGTTTTTAAGCCAGGAGTTGCGTCTTTTTCCTGGTCCTCTTTTGCTATTGACTTTGCCTTTGATTATAAGTTGGAGCAGTTCATACTTTTGATTTCTTATGATGTGACCAAAATATTGTGTTTTCCGTTCTTTTATTATAAGCATAAGCTCTCTTTCCTTATTCATCCTCCGCAAGACTTCCGCATTTGTCGTATGGCTCATGTAGGATATTCTGAGCATTTTACGGTAACACCAGAGTTCGAATGCTTGGATTCTTTTTTGTGTTGCTGATGTCTTTGTCCAGGCTTCAACACCATAGAGCAAGGTGGAGAAAACATATCACTTAAGTATTCTAGTTCTCAATGAGATGCCCAGCTGGTGGTTGCATAGAACTTTTTGCATTTTGTAAAACATTGTACGTACCTTTTCCAGGCGTATTCTTATCTCTAGTGAGTGGTCCCAAGTTTCATCATGATTACTTCCAAGGTACGTTGTTCTTGTTACTCTTTCCAGATCTGTTCCGTCGACATTGACCTTCACCCTTCTGTTTTGGTGCTTGCTGATGACCATCGTTTTTGTTTTCTTTGTATTCAATTTCATTCCAAATTCTCTACAGGCTGTCGTTTATTGGTATAGTGTACTTTAAATAATTGACAACCATGGCATTGTGCAAACAACACATCCACTATCAACTCATATATTTGAACGATTTTTATAAGTACATCATTTTTGAAGAAAATCAGTTTTTTTGTCTTTCTGTAAACTTTGCACTTATGTAGATACATGTTACCTTTTCAAAATAAGTGATTCAAGTAGACCAGCCATCAGTTTGCAAAATTTCTCTAGATCTATTTTAAAATCCAGGTATGAGTTTGTGAGTATCTAGGAGTAAGGCATTTATGATGCTCATAGGTGATGTTTATACCGTCAAAAAAATATTTTATGGAATATCTTAGTGATTGGTGTGGGGCTAGGGGGAACGAGAAAGGCGGCGCGAAAACTGATTTGCCCCCCTGACCTGATCGATTTCAAAATTCTGTCTACTAAATGTAGTAGCCGGATAACACAAATGCGAGAAGATCCTCTATCAGTAGGTGTGAGGTCTGAGGATTTAATCGGTTGTCGATAACTTTGGACACGCCCACAAAATGGTGGCCCGACAATATGGCAGATATTAGAATTTTAAAGAAAATCTAAAACTTGATTTGTATTATATACAAATACTAGTATTTCATAATTACTATTTTATGTTTACAATATAATAAATATATTTTGATCAGTTTATTTATATTATATTAAAATAAATTCTGACCGTTAATACTAGCTTCACCTGTTGGCGAATAGACAAAGTTTTGCGGTGGACTTATTCCTACACTTTTGCCAAGAATATATTAATTTTTATTGATAGCATACCAGCATGCATTAATCTTATTAACAAATATATTTGTTGATTAATTGGCAAAACTTAGTTACCATCACAAAATTATGCAACAAGCAGCAGTAAATCAGTATTATACTACTTCGTATAGTACTTATATATAAAATAATGAAGATTAATTTGTTAAAAATGCCTATAATATGCTGGAAAAAATGTAAGCTAGGCAACATTGTGTCAGAGATACCTCAAATATATGTTTCATATATTCTACAATCTTGTCTTTATTTTGTTATTTGATATGAAAATGAAATTTAATATTTTTTGAAAAATAAATTAATATATAATAAACATAAAACTCTATGTATATTAGATATGGCGTTGATTGAATATTTGGGTTATTCAATCAAACAGATATGGCAATATCATTTAGTCTGACTGCCTGCGACACCTATGCGTTAAGTGTTGAACAAAGCCGGAATGTCGGTAAAGTAGCAAACGGTTAGACTCACTCATCGGACACAGGATAAGACAATCTTTTCGTATTCCTATTATCCTGTTACAGTGGTTTGAACACTTGGTTATAAATAAAACCTTCCAAAAACTCTTGTAACATTCTTTTGACAAAACTTTAAAAATTACAACTATAAATCTAAATAAAATAAAATCGAAAAATAATATGAACTAATGAGACGGAACATAGATTGTAAAAAAAGTATTTTTTTCAGTTAATAATTTTTTAATAAAATATTTTTCAAATATGAAATCCAATCAAATTTTGTTCTGCAGATTAGGTATGTACTTGACCAATTTTTCTACATAAATTTACAACAAACATATCCGTTTCTATAACATAAAATAACCGAACTATTAAAACTTATGTCTCCACATAGTGTATTGAACATTGTTGCCAAGCATAGGTACGTTGTTTACTTCTAACAGCTCCGCATGAATTAAAATTTGTTGAAAAATTAATTTCAGGCAAAAGTTATTTATTTAAAAATTATTTAAATGGGCAAAAATGCACCAGTGGTATTTATTAAACTAAATTCCTATCACTTATGATTGTGATAAAAGTTATAATATGTAGTTTTTATTACAAACTACTTATATTTTGTGAAATTGGCAACACTGTTATGAGAATTGTTTAGTCTTCCTTGTTTATAGAACTCGCTGCAGTTTCCTTCTTTGCAAATTTAGAATTTTTGTATATCTCGTGTAGATGTCGCTTGGTCAGACCAAATATTAAATAAATAATACAATAAATTATTATAAATATTATCTGATAGTAAATTTATTAATAATATAAACCCAATAAATGTACTTTGAAATAATTTTAATAAGAACTAACGTTAATTAAGTATCGAGATACTTCGATCAAAACTTTGGCTCTTTGTTAACAGATGGCGATGGTAGGTTATACAAAAATTAGTTTAATATTTAGATAAAATACAACTATTTAAAATATATTTATAAAGTTGAAATCATATGATTACTATAAAAAACTAATATTTTTATAAAAGACTTTCAGTTTTAAATATTATTGAGAATGTTAATATATTAAATAATGGGGTCAATTTTGTAGGCGTATGCAAAGTAAGGTGAGGAAAAACTAACATAGCAAGACTTAACGATCTCCACCAGTCTCTGTTATCCTGATATGAAATTTTGTAAAGAGTGTACGTCGTATGCAATCCATCTCTTGCACAATCTTGGTTGTCCTGCGCACTTTTCCAGACGAGTTCGAGATTATTTGTATGCAAGTTATCCAAATAAATGGATTGGAAAGGGAAGTATATTTTCATGGACAGCTAGATCTCCAGACTTAACACGTTTGGACTTTTTTTATCTGTGGGGAAGATTGAAGGACTTAGTGTACCAAACTCGACCAACCACGCGAGACGACATGAAATAGCGCATTAATAGTAGTAGCTGACATTGAAGCAGCTGTTATGTCTACGCGCGAAAGATTACATCTTTGTGTGGACAACGATGGAAAACAATTTGAACATTTAATTGGACATTAAGTTTTAATGATCGAGATATTTGTATGATCTTTTCACATATTTAATTTTAAGTTATAATAAAGGGTGAGTCAATACTATACTTACTTATGTTTATGCGTTTTTATTCATATCTCGAGTTCGACAAAAGCTATCAACATGCGGTTTGCTCCATTTTGTTACGAATTTAATCCAGTTCCATTATAATTTACAATAAATAGGTGTTTCCATTAAACATTTTGAAGAAAAACAAATTTTAATTTTTTCTGTTCGAAAGTACCCACTACCATGACAATTAAAACTCAATAAAATTGGTTTATAGTAGATGTAAATTAAATCATCCACACTCTTTCTAATGACACTAATTTTGTTAAAATCGGTTGATCCTAACCAAAGTTATATATTTATCCACAAATACTTTCCCACTCTCCCCCACCATTAATTTGAAAAAAATAAAAAAGTACTTAAACAACTTTGTGCGTAATTTAGGCCTCTTTCTAGTTTACTTATTTAACACTTGGTATAATTGGGCATATTTCACAAAAAACTAGTTTTCAAATTTTTCTTCACAGTTACGTCCCATAGCGGTTAACCCAGACCACTTTTACTAAGGAATTTTTCTCCTTAAGTTATAACATAAATAGTTTCTGATATATAGCCGAGAGATCGGCTTATTGGACCACCCGGTACAAGTTACCGTTAACCGTTTATTAATTGAATGTCATATATTTGCCAATTTTCGTGTTACTTTATTAAGCACTCACTTTTTAACTAGCAATATTCTAAATTTCTTAAAATCTTCTTCCTACTTTATAAATAGGCTTAATGACTGTTTTACTTGAGTTTTTAGCCTCATTTGACGTTGTCTCTGACCATCTTTTCCTCGGTCGTCCCAATGATCTTCTTCCATTTGGCGATTTGTCTCTTGCTATTCGTACTATTCTGTCATTCTCTCGATGTGTTGATTCCACTCCACTTTTCTTCTTTTGGTCCACCCGTTTATTTCCTCTATACCACATCTCGCTCGTATTTCCTCACTTCTTACTCTGTCTCTTAGAGTTTGGTTTTTGTTTCTCCAGATTGTGTTGTTGAGACATCCTGCTGCTGTTTGCCATGTTCACTTGTTTTTGTACTTCTTCTTCCACTTTTCCGTAGCTTGGCCGTTTTATTCCCAAGTATACAGTTTCCATCACTTGTTCTATTATTTTGTTATTTACGACTAGTTTACATCGTCTCGGTTCCGCTGATATCACTATCGTTTTAGTTTTCTCTGTTGAGATCACCATGTTGTATATGAGCGCCGTATCTTCGAATTCTTTAATTAATCTTTGTAGGTCATCTTTATTTTCGGCTGTTATTATGGCGTTGTCGGCGTAGCATATTATCCTTATTTCCTTTTCTTCCATTCTATATCCTCTTCTTTTTTAACTTTCTTTATGATTTCATCCATTATCAGATTAAATATTAATGGGCTCAGGGAATCTCCTTGTCTAATGCCAGTTTCATATTTGATAGGTTGCATTAGTTTTCCTTTATATCTTACCATAGCTATGTCATCTTTTATACCTACATATTCTCAATGGTTTTTACTAAATCCAGTGATATTCCCTTTTCATATAATAAATGTATCGCGTTCCGAATTCTCACTCTATTAAACGCTTTCTTTAAATCTATCAGACACATATATGCTGGTTTGTTGTATTCCAGCGACTTTTCTTTTATTTGTCTTATTACAAAAACTGCATCCGTGCATGATCTTCCTGTCCGAAATCCTTGCTGTTCCTCTTGCAAAGTTATTCGTTCGTTTATTTTTGTCGCTATTATTCTTGTTGTCAATTTGAGTGTTGTATTTAAAAGATTTATTGCTCGGTAATTATTATGGTCTTTCTTATCTCCTTTTTTGAAGAACATCACTCCATTCATCTGGTATTCTGTTCGTGGTAATTATTTTATTAATAAGAAGTTGCACTTGTTGTACAAAGTAATCACCTCCATATTTTAAGAGTTCATTTGGTATTTGATCTTCTCCTGGTAACTTTCTGTTTTTTAATTTATTTATTCCTTCTTTCACATCGTTTTGGGAGGTTTCGGTCTTTTCCTCAGTTATATTTGGCGTTTCTTGTAAAGGTTCTTCGTTTTGTTTTTTAAACATTTGTCAGGAAGGCCACCCATGTATTCTCTTGTATGTGTTCTATTTTAACTAGTTCTTTCATTTCGCTTCTTTGTTGTCTTATGAAGCGCCATACTTGTTTCTGTTGTTCATGGAAATCCATCTCTAGTCCTTTTGTGAATCTTTCCAGTAGTAATCTGTTTTTGTTTTTCTTACCAATTTATGAGTTTCATTTCTTATTCTTTTATATTCTTCATTCGTTTTTTCTGACTTATTTTTTAAGAAAGCTTTCTTTTTTGGTGACATTTTTGTTTAACCTCTAGTGTAAACCATGGTGTTTTCGTTGACCACTTTTTGTTTATTATTTTCGTTCCAAGTGCTTCTCGGGCAGCATCCAGATATATTTTTCTTAAGTTTTCTCCAGCTAGTCTCTACATTGCTTTCATTTTCGATATTCTCCATTTGTATTTTCTGTTCTAGCCTTTTATATTTTATGGAGTCATCTCTTAAATTTTCTATTTTTATTATTTCCTCTGAATTGGTTTGTTTAAGCTTCTTTTTCCATTTTTCATTGAATCTAATTTTACCAAGTACCAAATAGTGATCGCTTCCCACATTGGGTGACGTCAAACTTCTCACATCTACTATCTGTTTATGGTGAATATTTCTGTTTGTGAC
Source organism: Diabrotica balteata (assembly GCA_918026665.1). Lineage (NCBI taxonomy): Eukaryota > Metazoa > Arthropoda > Insecta > Coleoptera > Chrysomelidae > Diabrotica > Diabrotica balteata. The sequence continues at coordinate 85,853,728 of OU898285.1, read as the reverse complement.
CACATCTATCATTGATCTATGTCCTCTTGTATTTTCAAACGTGTATTTGGGTTGAATTTTATTATCAAAAAATATGTCGGTTATTCTCAGTTCGTTTGATGTGCAGAATTCCACCATTCTCTTTCCGTTTTCATTGATAACTCTTTCGTTAAACCTTTGTTTTATTCCTGGTATTACTTCGTCTCCTATTCTGGCATTGAAATCTCCCAATAATATAAGTAATTCATTTTGATTCACTTCTCTTTCCACTAATGTTTGTAGCTCACCATAGAATTAAGGATTCCCCACACCGACGCGAAACTTTTGCGACGCGAAACCGTTGCGGAACATTCGCAGGCGGAGCACTATTAAATTCATTATATATAATATATAATGAAAACTTACCATTTTCTCCTAGAAATGACCCTATATTATCCAGACTTTATCCTTTTTTTCTTATATTTTTATAATCTTCGTCACTTAAATCATGAATTATAGGGATACTGTTTCACAATTTCAATTAGGTTTTTCTGTAACAGCCATTTTAATAATTCACGCGAAACTATAACTTGCTATAACTGCAGCGGAAAAAAAACCGTGCATACAGCGTTTCATGAAACGTCAACGTTGTTCTGCCGCGACCGTTCCGGTTTCCGTCCGAACTTGTCTGAACACATGCATTAAGTCGCGTGCCTTACGATTCGCCGCGATTCCGCTGCGAAAGTTTCGCGTCGGTTTGGGGAATCCTTTAGTCTTCTGGTGCATATATCCCTATTATTTTAATAATTTTGCTGTTCGCCCTAATTTTTTCTAAAAGTATTCTCTGAGATATGTACTAACACTCTTTAATTTGATCTTTATATTTTGGTTTGATCATTATTGCTACACCTTCCTTTGCTCTTTCTTGTTTCGGAACCCCACTATATATCAGTAAATATTCTCCAAGCCGCGTCTGTCCTTTTACCTTTCCTCTTTGTTTCCTGTAGGGCGCAGATATCTATTTGATATTCTCTCAACTCTTTTTCTATTTCCTGATCTCGGATATCTCAATCCTAAACAGATGGGTTGAATTTTTCGATGCAAAATTTAATGGCCATCATATCGAAGAAGCAGATAACACCCTAGCAAATCGAAATGATTGGAATCCTTTCAACCCAAACGAAAGACCACCTACCATCGAAAACGTTGCCCAAGCCATTAAAAAGCTTAAAAAATAATAAATCACCAGGAGTTGATCAAATTTGCAGTGAGCTCTACAAGAATGGTGGCGATGCCCTACTACAGACACTGCATAAGCTTTTACTTCTTGTTTGGCATAATGAGACCATGCCTTGTGAATGGTCTCAAGGCGTGATATGCCGTTACATAAAAAAAGGTGACCAGCTCCAGTGTGACAACTATAGAGGTATAACCCTGTTAAACAACTGCTTACAAATATAGCAAATATTCTCTACGAAAGGTTGCAAGTTTACACAGTGGGCATAGTTGGTAAATATCAAGTTGGATTCACTCCAGAAAAATCAACAATTGACCAGATTCATTCAATAAGACAGATTCTCGAGAAAACATTAGAATTCAATATTGAAACCCATCACCTATTCGTCGACTTCAAGGCAGCATATGACAGTGTCAAGAGAACAGTGCTATACCAATCAATGCATGAGTTTGGTATACCAGAGAAACTTATCCGACTAACGAGAATGACAATGTCTAACTTAGAAGCCACTGTTAGAATACGGGAGAGAGAGTTCTAGATCCTTTGAGATAAAGGATGGACTCAGACAAGGAGATGCTCTGGCTTGCCTCCTATTTAATATTGCCTTAGAAAAGGCAGTCCGAGATACACGGATTAGGGACGGCGGTACTATTTACAATAGATCGATACAAGTCTTAGCATATGCTGATGACATTGACATAATAGGGCGTAGCAAGCGAGATGTTGAGCAATATCTCCTAGAATTGGAAACAGCGGCGAAACAAGTCGGTCTAGTCATCAACGAAGACAAAACCAAGTACATGTTGGTTACAAAGGATCCGACAGCAAATGAGGAACGAGAAAACAGTCTTTGGAAGTCATACCTTTGAACGTGTTGACAACTTCACATACCTTGGGTCGCTATTGACTGCTACCAATAAAACAAGCGAAGAAATCAAAAGACGAATAAATCTTACAAATAGAGCATACTATGGACTCCAAAAGCATTTCCACTCAAGAAACATTCAAAGAAGAACTAAAATTATTATATACAAAACATTGCTGAGGCCGGTCCTCACATATGGAGCAGAAACATGGACATTAACGCAGAAAGATGAAAGACTTTTGGGAATATTTGAGCGTAAAATACTCCGCAAAATATTTGGAGCTGTAAACGACAAGGGCAGTGGCGCAGAAGATATAATTTTGAATTGTATCAGCTCTTTGATGAGCCAGATGTCATAACGTTCATTAAAACACAGCGACTTAGATGGGCTGGACACATAATACGAATGCCAGAAAATACCATTGCTAAAAGCTAACCACAGGAACACCTGTAGGAACAAGAAGCAAAGGCCGACCGCGAATTAGGTGGTTAGATGGAGTAGAAACCGACCTACGAATATTAAAAATCAGAAGATGGCAAAATGTTGCCAAAAACCGAACAGAATGGCGACGAATTAGAGCAGGCCAAGATCCACAGAGGATTGTCGAGCCAAAGATGATGATGATGATCTCGGATATTTCGGCTTTTTATGTTCCACGTCCCACTCTCATTATATTTTTCGTCTTCCAGCCCGTCGCCGGTTCTTTGAGCTTTTTTTTTTATTTTTATATTTGGCAGGCTGATAACCTAACCCTACAACCCTCCTCCTTTATCCGGGCTTGAGAGCGGCAACATCACCCACCAAACATCGATTCACCTAGTGTGTAATGCAGGTAAAATCTATAGGAATATTTTATAAATAATTTTGTAATTCTGTAGCCGCCGCTAATAACCATTATGGTGGATGCGACTGTAATTTCTAAATAAAAAAAATATATAATTCTTAAAAGAATTTATTGACTTTTTAATAGCAATAAAATATAATTATTTAAATTTTCTAAAATCCTTCAAAACGATATAATAAATGTGCTTTATTTTTTTACAGAAAAGGTATAAATTAAAAATCTACAAAAATATTGACTGTTAAGTTATAAAAAATCAAACTGAAACATTGCTAATATTAGGAATTGTACTTCACACAGTGTATATCAGTTTGTACCACATTGCAAAGCACAAGGCGGTTTAATATCTGTATGGATAAAATGAGTGAAATAACACCACATATCTCAATATTATTTACTAATAATTACGACCGCAAAATGCAAAATTTCAATTAAAATTATAAATGTCACAATTTATGGTATAAAAGTATAATGAGAATAACAGTTTAAACATAATAAATAATGAGAATAACAGTTTAAACACATAAGAGAGAAAAACGACAAAAGAAAAGTAAACAGTGATGAAAAAGTAAGTGAACAAAAAACAACAAAACAAAAGCAGAACTAGAGTGCTATCTACTAGATATCGAAAGGAAGGCTATAAGAGTATCAAGGTAATGAAAAAATAAATATTAGGTAAAAATTTTAATAACACTTTTATAATATGTTCTTAAGAGGTTAAAAAAACGCGAAAAATAGGACGAATGTGACGAGTGATAAGTGTAAAACGTCAGTAAGACTGAGTTTATTTACATTACTTTTATGTTTCTCATTGATGCAATGATACTAAAATACATATCATAGTACAAAATTCCACTGCAGGATCACTACGTTCATAACATAGTTAATTACATCACATCACATTTTTAGATATACTTAAAATTAGGAAAATACATTGATAATAGGTTGCCAGTCATTTTTTTTATTATTATAACTAATAAATTAACAATCAGAATAAAAAGTGCGTTCTTTAAGTTAATGTGATGAGTTTTTAGGTCCTGTGCCTTGATTCTGCCATGATATAGTCCCCTCCAGTGAGCGAATCACGTGTGCATGTTATTGGTCTGTTGGCATTCTTCTGATAACTCGTTTGTTGAGGTATTGCGGAAATTAATGGATGTATGTATGTTCACTTTTTGAATGTATTGTGATTTCTTTTGCTAGAGTACTTATCTCATACATTCTTTGGATGGTTACGTACCAGGGGGCATCAACAATTCAGGAGCTTGGAAGAGTAAGGGCGAACTCGCAAAGTCGACGTTTCAAAAACAGTCTCATCTTTCTCACAAACCGTTAAAGAATGCTTGTGTATATTATAAAAGCATGTTTCGCTCTTCATATTCCTAAAATTCTGTAAGAAACCAATCCATTCAAGTCAGAAGCTGAACTACATAACCGTCTAGAAGAGCAAGAGCGAACCCACAGCTTTTCGTTGTGTTTTCGTTCAAGGTTCGGCCCTTCTCCTCTGTAACCATATCAACGCATCGGTGTTTCTGTAGGTGGTGAGAGATAATCCGTTGTTCTTGAGTTTTTGAGTACCATAGTGTGCTTAATATTGCTCTGAACCTATTTTCTTGTGGCATTTTAAATTAATTACTATTTAAAAAAAAAAATAAAAAAGAGGTTAGTCTTCGTAAGTGGGTATATTTATTTAAAAACCCTTAAAAGGGCTACATCAGAAACAAACGTTTTCGGACTAAACAGTCCATCATCAGGTTTAAAATCGCCTAAAATAAGTATAAACCATTAAAAAAATGGTTTAAAAAGCAAAAATGGCTATACTTACTAGGTTAAAATGCCTGAGCCACCAAAATACATGGGTAAAAACCCTTTAAATTACATATAGTTATAAAAGGGCTAACTATATGTAATTTAAAGGGTTATGTATTTTGGTGGCTCAGGCATTTTAACCTAGTAAGTATAGCCATTTTTGCTTTTTAACCATAGTCAAAATTTTCATAACCACGTTTGTTTTAACTAAATGGTTTATACTTATTTTAGGCGATTTTAAACCTGATGATGGACTGTTTAGTCCGAAAACGTTTGTTTTTGATGTAGCCCTTTTAAGGGTTTTTAAATAAATATACCCACTTACGAAGACTAACCTCTTTTTTGTGATACGTATTATACAGCCAGTACAGGAATTGTTTTCCTTGTGGATTTAATTACTATTTAACTGGGAATAAGCCACAATTAAAGATAAAAATACGTTTATTGACGTTACAATTTCCACTTCGGAAATCATTCTGATATCTTCAGAACGATTTCCGAATTGGAAATTGAAGCGTCAATAAACGTATTTTTGTCTTTAATTGTGGCTTATTCCCAGTGAAATAGTAATTATTCATAGTGTGCTTGTTGTAGTTTTGATTACATTAGCCTAAAGTTGTTTTGTTTTTTCTGATTTATTTTCAAAATGAACGCCGAGAAAACGACAAGGCGGAAGCAAAAGAAAACGGAAAAATGGCATGTTGACGTATCTAAAACCAAACGAAACTGTGGTGAAGCGTACGTTTCAAGAAATACAAAGAAAACTGTATCTGCGTGCACAATTGCACAAAACCAATACCTTTTCAAAAGTGGTAAGTTGGAATGGTTGTAAAAAGTCTTAAATTACTGACAGAGCTAGTAGGAAACTTCGGACCATAGAATATAGTGTTCCAATAAATGGAGAAAGAAAATGTGTTCGTCGTCAGGCTTTTATTAGCACCCATGGCATAAGCGAAAAAAAGAGTTCGCGTTATTTTAGACAAGTAGACCAACACAGTAACTGTGTTGGGTGATAACAGAGAGGAGCTAACTCCAGGAAATAAAATGGTTGGATATAGAAAGTAGTTGGTCAGAGATCACATTGATTCACTTGTTACCGTTTCCAGTAGCAGAGCCGAAAGTCTTTTTCGAAAATATATGCCACCGGGTTCGTTAATTACTGGAGTATATGGAGCTTATATGGATTGGCTAAGAAACACATCCTGAAGACCAGCCTGTGATAAGAGTCCTACTATCGAAATATATTTGTCACCGAATTCCATATAGATGTTCAGCCTCCTTCTGTTGCTAATTGTCATATCTGCTCTAAGATCAAAGATAAACTTGATGGAATAAAGACTAACAACCCGAATTCTCTCAGAATAACTGAAGGTTCATTTAGCAAAGCTAGCTGCTCAGAATATGATGAAAAGCTACGAAAGGATGAAAATACTGAAGTTACAGGTATTAATTTACAACAAGAATTACCCACGCCTAAACTTACCTGCAACGTACAATCTTACAAAAGAAAAATGAGGACTTACAACTTAGGAATCCACAACGTTACAACAGGAGCAGTCATAATGTATGTATGGGATGAATCCATCGCTGAACGCGGAAGGTTCGAAATAGTCAGTTTTCACGCAAATCGCTTTGATCTTATTAAGCACGTTATTTTAATGTCAGGGCATTCGATGATAGGATGTGATCGAGATTTTCGTTCAATTAAATTAAAGATCAAATATTGTGAGGTATTTTCTAAAGAACACTATATCCATTTCATTACATACACTAAAAAAAGAACAAATTCCAAGTTGTTAAGGCTGTTTTAGCAGTTCAAGCACACTGCGATTTGAAATGGGTATCACTTACATTTCTACACTGCTTACGCGAGACTATCTTTACTCAGTGGCGTCGGCCAACGGGCAACAAATGCATTACTCTCCATTCAAATTAGTTTTAACACGAACTAACTGATCGTACGCTCATGAGATTTCAAGTCGCGTAGGCGATAACGCGATAATGATGAGTAACACGTTTCACTATTAGATTTTAGTATTTTTTAGCAATTTTCTTCAAAGTTTGAACACGCTTTTCTCGATTATTACTGGACACAGAAAGGTGAAAAAAAAAACTCTTTCAAGCGATGGGCGTAAACGCGTTCTTTACAAGAAGCTATTAGTAGAGGAAACTGAAGTCTCATTATTTGTGAATTTTACAAATTATTTTACTGCTATTAGCTTTCACATACTTTGTTAACAAAACTATGTATATTTTTGTAGAATAAAAAATATTAAACCCCTTTTCTCTTTATTTTATAAAAATCTTGCAAGCTTGCAAATTCCTCTTTTAATAACGGTATAATTTATGGGATTAAGCCACAATTGGTTTTTAATTATAATTACATTCAAAAAATATGTTTTCTTTCTTAAAAAAAAATGTAATTATCATTACAGCCAATTGTGGCTAAATCCCATAAAACTATAGCTTTATCAAACTTGCCACAAATAAATAGCTTCAGAACTTATCCTCTTTGAAGTTTTGTTAATAAACTAAAACTTGTTCGCCCTTTAACATGTTTTTAAACTTCATACTCAGTTTTCCAGAAACGTGTTTTTGTTCGGGTACGCTTCCTAGATCCTGAATTGCTCTTACGATTTTTGACTGACATCTTTCCATTATAGCAATATTGGATTTAGTACTACAGCTCTATGCCATATGCCATATTGGTTTGATAACTGTTATATAAATTCAAATTGTATTCATTGACAGTTTTTGCCAATTAACTAATTGATTTCTTTTTGTCTTAGTTAAATTTGTTTTCTTTTTTACTGATGTGTTCCTTCCAACACAGGGTTTGATCCAGGTCTAGTTTAAGTAATTTGGTTATTTTAGTCCTGGGAATTTCCTCATTGATGATATATAAGGGTGGTGGTGTTTCTCGTCGTAAAGGTTGACTTGCTTTCATTTATTTATATTTTCCACTGTTCCCGCCAGTTTTCAAGCTCATAATAGTAGTCTTGGAGTTGTTCTGTAGCTATGTTGATGTGTTTATGACTTGTGAGTGCTACTATATCATCTGCAAATGTGCCAATTGTTGCGTTATTTAAACTTCGTAGATCATAAGTGTATATAATAGAGGTCGCTGGACGCTGCCTTGCGCTTACGGAATTCCCGCCTTAATGGGATGCATTTTGGATATTTCTCCATTTACTTTTGTTCTGAACTGTCGGTTTTTCAAGTATGATGTATGTATTCGAAAGAATGGTGGTATTATTTGTTTAATTTTATAAAAAAAGTCCTTTATGCCAAACCTTATCACAAGCTTGACTTACATCTAGGGACCCCATTAAGCAATATTCTTTTTCTTCTAATGCAGAGTTGATTTTATGAGTTATGACTGTTCTTGTCGAAATCCAAACTGATAATTTGGTATCCATTCTGCTCCTGTAAAGTCTGGATCTATTCTTTTTATTAAAAGTTTTTCTAGTAATTTGGAGATTGTTGATAACAGACTGATATGTCGATAAGATGAGACTTCACGTGGATCCTTTCTTGGTTTTGAGAATAAAAGTATTTCTTTTTGGGTAATTCTTTTAGCAGTTTTGGTGTGTGATTTAATATGTAGTCTCAAGATTTCTTTGAGTTCTTTTAGCATTGTTAGTATTATTGGCATTACTGATGATTGTTCCAAATGTAAATAATTAATAATTTCTTGATCTTCTTCATTGTTGTGTGGTTGGAATACTGTTGCTAAATGTTCAGCAAATAATGCTATATTGTACTCATTGGTGAGTCGGACTTGAGAAGAGCCGACCAATTGTAATGTATGTTTCCTTTCTATATCGTATATCTATATCGATATCTACGTCGTTTCGTTGTGTTTTGCTATTTCAGCGTTTTGTTTATTTTCAAATTATATGAACGAATTTTTAAGTTCGTCATTCATACTTGGGTATTCGTAGTGTTAGGTATGGATCTTAATTCATACTTGGGTCGTCGTAGTGTCAGGTACGATCCAGAATTCATGCTTGAATCGCTGTAGGCTCAGGTATGGATCCGAATTCGTCGTCGAATTCGTGTTTATCCTGTTTTGGCCCTTTTTGTAAAAGTAAGTAGCAGTAGTGGTGGATTTTTATCTATTATGAAGTGACCGGCATTAATTTGCCAAAATTAGTTGAGTTTTCGCTTGATATTATAAGATGTTTGAAAAGTCTAGTTCCTGTTGAAAAGTTGAACAAGTTTAGTTCCTGTTTTTTTGAGAATTCCCGTTTTCCAAGTGTGCTAGTTCCAGCCCCCAATGAATAAAGCTCTTCGCTGATGATGTTCGGATAGATTCTTTTTTTTTTTTTTCGTTAAGTGGCAATATGTAAATCCAGGTAACTGTTTATTGTTTGTTTAATTTCAAAGTAAAGACAGATATTTTTTCAGAACAATAATTGCTTTCGTTAAAATTTAGGAATTGTAATATTTAAAAATTGTAATGCGGTAACATTTGTAAGCTTTATGTAGTATCTCCAACTCCTTGAGTTTGTAAGCGGGTGACACACGTAAGTTTTTTGTATTCTAGTATTTCTCCACGTTGTAACTGTTTGTGGTGACACAAAAATAAATGTTAAATTATATTTTCTTAACATTTTGTTTATTTTTTTTGAACTAATCCTTTTTTGAGTTTTATTTGAAAAAGATATGTTTTTGATGTTTTATAATTATTTCCCTAGTTACAACTAGTGGTTGTAATAGGTATAATTAGGCACCTCAAGTGGCGCCCTATATTAAATTCCTTGAGGTGTTTCCTGTTTATTTTTATTTTGTTTATCCCAAGAGATTAATGACCCCTTTATTTCATTTTTTGTAGTTGTCCCAATCCAACCCCCTTATCTTTTACTTATCCACGACCCCAGCTATCCTACCAAACCCTGAGTGCCGTTCGCACTCAGGGTTTCAGTAGCGATTATTTTGCTAGCCCTCTCTCTACCCCCATAATCTTACCCCATGTGGTAGGCAAAATATTTTCGTTACAATCTGAATAACCAAAAGTGCCATGCTCGTGAGCAGGAGGTGTTGTTTTGTTTTCTAAGAGCACTCTGATTAGTTGTTAGAACAAAAACTGGTTATTTTGTGTTATTATTTTGTGTGAACTTTTGAGAGACTTTTGTTTACCATCTGATTATTATATGTCATGAGCAGCGTATTTTATTTAAAAAATAAATGAAAGAAATAAAATTTTTGCTCAAAAATTAATTTTACTATTAATTGAATTAAAAATATTTGCGGCCCCTTTTTGACTAGCAACCTATTATCAATGTATTTATTATAAAATGTATGTAAAATGTGAGTTCGATTACCTACGTTATGACCGTAGTGATCCTGCAGTGGGATCTAAGACTATATAAGTGGAATATTATACAAAATTCAGACTCAAATATTAGGTATGCGGCTGATATAGTTATAATGTCATTTAGGACTTCTAATGTCATGAGAAATGCTACATGTTTTAAAAAATATAAAAATAACTTCGCTATGATTTTAAATGTTTATCTGTCAAAGCTCTACACACATATTAACGTCAATTTTGCAATTTGCGGCAGATAAAATAACGCTTTTGCCATAAAAGCAGGATAGGACTAAAAACTAACTGAAAGACAAGAACAGGTGATATGTTGAATTCACTATTTGTTTAAAAAGTTGCCTATTTCAATTAAAAAAGGCGTGTTGAGTCTTATTAACTACAATACTATAAAATATTATAAATTCAGTACTTTTAAATCTATCCAACCAGTTAAATAATTGTTCTATTAAATTTTTGTCAATTATAAAGTAAACTAGAACCTTTCAGTACAATTGACTTGACTACATTGAACAGTAAAATGAAAATGTTATTTTTAAAAAGGCACTGAAATCTCAAATAACTCTATAACAATTTAACCACGAAAAAGTTGGACAACTTCCAGAAAATGAACATATTGTATGTCTAATAAATGTAATAAAAAGAATAATGGAGGATTTATTCAGTACTGAACTTACTTTTTAAGATGCATGGTGCTATTTGTAAAATAGTTACGTATTTTTTCATAAAAAATTATAAAACTGAGTATACAGACTACTTCACAATATTAAGAATGAGATGGCTACACACAGGTGTGTTTATTGGTTTAAAAGCTTACATTTTATAATATATTTATTGAATACTAAAGTGTGTTGTGTTGAACATTGAGAGGCGTTTGATATATGTCGTTAAAAGGTGAGTTTATGGTAGACCATATCAATATGGTGACAGGTGGCATACGGATTTTTGCAGACGAAGTTGTGTGATAACTTCAGTAATATTAATTAACTTCCTTCTCAAATAGTTAGGGAATATTAATACAAAAATAAGCGTCGTGTCGAGTTTTTCCAACGCGATTATCTGAATTTAATTTAATACATACCGACATATTTGATTTGTTTATAAGCCAAAAATTGTTTATAATTTTACAACATTCCTAAGGCCGCCAAAATAATCCGATTTCAATTGCACAAAGTACGTTGGCTAGGCACAGTAATTTTTATAAGTACAACAATTGACAAACTTCCCTATCGCACCCGTCGAGGAATACAGTAACATCTCAAAATATGTAAATATGAGTTTATTACGCCATTCAACTCGACTTTGTGAGTAAATTATCTACGAAAGATGTAACAACGTTCTGATCTTTCAGGAGTTCTAACCGTGGGAGTGTCGATATTCGCGCATCCACTTCTACGGCGAGACGACGCAGTGGGATTCGGAGCGGCTATTTAAGGCGAGCGACTGTGGAATTAGATAGTCTGGTAGCTAGAGCTCTAGGCCCCCTGACTCGCTGGTGTAGTGAACCTGCGAGCCAACCCGGACAGAGATTTCCGTATTGAGGGTCGTAGTCTGTCTTTAACCAAACAAAATCCATCGGTATTGTGAATTGAACGTTACCGTGGATCTGTACAACCGAATGTTTTGTTTGTGAGTGCGTTCGAAGCTTCCGCTGAATTGAGGTGGAAGCGAGTATAAGTCTGCGTGCGATCGACTTCGCGTATTTCATTTATTTGTTACTAATAATAATTTTTTTTCTTTTACAGACGTTCGCCGGGGAGTTCACTCTCGCGGGATGCAGACAGGGACAAAGAAGACATTTTATTTTTATTTATTGTATATACGTTAAAGTTAATAGATTTATTTTTATTTTCATCCTGTGTTTTACTGAGTCTGTCGTCTCGAAAGAGCTACCCGTATGATAATATTGCTTTAACGGTAGACCGGGTGATGGCGCTTGTTACACTTTTGCCATTGTGGGAAAAGCCAGCCCGCGTCCGTCCGTATCCGACCAGTCACTCTAAGACTGCCGGAAAATTCGCTCAAGCTCCTTTAGAAGTTACGGTGTTTCGCGGACGATTATTATACATTTTTGTTATTGAGAAGTAGCGTTGCTTCACGGACGATTATGGTATATTTTAGGTGGGTTATAATAATAATTATTATCAATTTGAATTTGTTACTAAAATGAGTTCGCAAAGTGCTAAGGCCAAATCAAAAACTTATTGTCCCAAAAATAAAAGACGATAATAATACAACAGTGAAAGAGCAGTGTTCCGTTAAAGATGAAGATATTTTGGCACCTTTTCCTTTCGAGACAGACAATGTTTTCACGACTATGAACCAGGACACACTCCAAATCTTACGATCAAAATTTCCTGATGAAAATTATAGAAATTTCCTGATGATTACAGATGAAAGAAATGAAAAAGATGTCTCCTTAAAAAAAATACTAGAAAACGACGAGGGAATCCTGAAAATTGGAAATCAAATGTTGCAAAAAAAGACGAAAACTAGAAAAAAAAGTACATTTCTAAGTCTACAAAAAAACTAGTTCCTTCAAGAAAAATGGGAGCAGCGGGATGTACAAAATGCATTCATAAATGTACGCCCAAAATTTCTGAACACGAACGTTTTAAACTTTTCCAAAAATATTGGGCCTTCGGAGATGCGCAAAAGCAGCGAGATTTCATAACCCGTCACATTAAAGCCATTCCACCGCTGCTCCAGAATAAAACAAGACTCGGAAATGTCGCATATTATTTTAAAATAAACGGAAATGACATTCGTGTGTGCAAACGGTTTTTTTTGCGACTCTTTCTATTTCCTCAACCACAGTCACGACAGTTAGAAAAAATTCCTTACACAATGATACACAATACAACAATCACAATTTAACAATTTAATTGATCGATGCGCTTGATAACTTAAAAATAAAATGAAAGCGTCTTAGAAACACGATAATATCCCAAAAACAAAATAAATTCATTCAGAGAATACTGCAACAATTACGAAATTTGAAATAAATCTGTCAAATTTTACCATTTTTGATTAAAAGACAATTAACTAATCATTAGCAAACCAAGAAAAGAATAATTGACACTTTAAAATAAAATTCCGGTTAAAAATCAATAACAGTAACTATTATTGGGACCGTGCAAGTTCGGAACAGCGACAGCTGGTGTCGTAAATCAGCAAAATTTACTGCGCTTTTATGTTAGATCGAGGTAACCGGATAACTGTCAAGGACGTGGCCTCAAAAAAGAATAAGAAGAAAAAGTAAGATTGAGGTTATGTCGGTATGTTATTAAAAGGTAAACGTTGATGTAGCGTAAATACAAATAAATATATTATTGAATTACAGCATTACTGTCAATATGGATTCAATAATAAAAACTGGATTTGAGAAAGTAAATCACCAAATAACTTTTCAACCAAGTACTGAGTCAAAGGGAAAAGCTTTAGTAGTAGCAAATGTCAAACAATAATGGAAGAATTAAGAAAAATAAATTACCATAAATAAAGCTAATGCATAAATTAGCAGGTTAACCCCATGATATCATCATATTGCTTTGAACAATTAATTCTTTCCCCGTAAACTTTTGGACAGCGAATATAAATGCATCTTCAGAAAAACTTGAACTTGATGCATTTTTGTAAACTTCAAAAAAATAAAATTTAAACATTAAACTTGATTTTTGGGTTAAAATGAACTCTAAGTGAGTGTTATGAAACTTAAATTTACACTTAAAAATGAACTTTTATTTATTATTTATTTCAAACTGACTTTAAAATCGGGTGCAAGAATAATGCATAATTTGGGTTATGTTACTTATGCTTTTTTATGATATAAATCCACTTTTCTCTTTTTAGTAGCTTTGTGCTTCGAAGTTAGAAACGAATAAAACTTAAATTGACAATTTTTTGTTGTATTTTTACAATTTATAACACAGCATTTCCTAAATCCCATTTTCTTCAGAGACAGAAGGTGTAAATGTAAATAAACAAAACGAATATGAAATATGACAATTGACAATATGAATTTATGAAATCTATGAAATGTGCACTAAAAAATGCAAAATTTCTCCGCTACTCGCGCACGATCGTTTCTCGTATCCCCTCCAAGTACTTGCACGTCGCCAATACACATTAACTAGAAAAACAAAATCTTTACCCTTCAATTGTCTAAAAACTACTTTTTGGAGATGTTACATTATTCCGCGACGTGTGCGATATGGTCTAGTTTTTGTTGTGCAAGATTTTAAAAATTAAAATAAAAAAAAAAAAAAAATCCTTCTACAAAAATCCGAACGCCACCTCTCATTTCAAAACAGATCTACGGTATAAACTGACAAATTGGAAGAATTAACCACTAAGAATTAAGCAACAGCAGCAGTGTGTATAGATAATATAGATAAAAGAGTAAACAAGACATCATAGAGTAAATGATAACTGTGCAAAATGTAAGATTTAAAATACCAATACATGACAAAGTGAAAGGGTCTGAATGTGGAAAAAACGACCATAACAGTCGTAAAAATAGTATGTAATATACACCGCTGAATTAAACACTGAACTCACACGAAGACTGATAGAAACGAGCGAAAACGTAAATACTAACTTCCAATGGATAATAAAACATCATTAAATGTACGAGATCATAACCCCCTGATAGCGCGGGTACACATTAGACTTAAAAGACCTTCAAATAAAACAAAAATAGATCACATAGATACCAGGCGCTTACAAGATCCAACAATTAAAGAAGATTTAAAACAACATATCAATGACAACTTACGAATGCTTTCTACAAAGACAGAGAACACGCATGTAGAAGACAAGTGGCAAGATTTAAAAGACGCCATAATAAAACCTGCCCAGAAAATGCTTACCAAACAGAAACAGAAAAAAGGACGAGAATGGATAACAGAAAAAATTTTAGGTCTCATGGAAGAGCGAAGACAGTTAAAGGGAAAATGCAGCCAAAAATATAATGAAGTAAACAAACAAAATCAGAAAAGAAATAAGAACTGCAAAGGAAAATTTTTATACAAGAAAATGCGAGGAAATCGAAGACCTACATCTCAAACATGACACTTTTAACTTACATAAAAAGATAAAGGAACTGACAGGTACACAAAAACATCTCAATCTCCTATGCAACGCAAATGGTGAAATAATAGCCGATCTACAAGAAAAGCTTAGGACCTGGAAGAACTATGTAGAAGAATTGTTCGACGATGAAAGACAAGAACCTAATATAGATAACTTGCAAGGCGACGAAGGACCAGAAATAACTAAAGAAGAACTATTATACGCTATAAAAATAATGAAAAATGGTAAACCACCGGGTCCAGACGGGCTCACATCAGAACTTCTTAAGCTTGTGGAAGGCGATTCAGTGAATATTCTACTCGACCTTTTTAACTGCATCTACAAAAGAGGAGAAATACCAAAGGAATGGCTACTTTCAACTTTTGTAACCTTACCAAAAAAGGCAAATGCAAAACAGTGCACTGACTACCGCACTATAAGCTTAATAGGGAATACATTAAAAGTATTCATCAAAGTAATCCACTCAAGAATTAACAGAAAACTAGATGCAGATATTAGTAATACTCAATTCGGATTTCGGAACGGGATTGGAACAAGAGAAGCACTATTTGCACTTAACGTCATATGCCAAAGATGTCTAGATATAAACCAAGATATATATATGTGCTTTATTGATTACAACAAAGCGTTTGATAAAGTTCGTCACGGTCACTTAATGAAACTGCTAGTAGAAAAAAAACTTGGATAAAAGGGACATTAGAATTATCTCTAAGATTTACTATAACCAGAAAGCAAATATCCGAATAGAGCAAGAGACAACGGAGGAAATCGAGATCAAGAAAGGCGTAAGACAGGGTTGTATACTCTCACCGACCTTATTCAATCTATACTCCGAAGACATTATAAACACAGCACTTTCGGATCAAAATATAGGTATTAATGGCATCCGAATAAACAACTTGAGATATGCCGATGACACGGTACTAATCGCAGAAACTTGGGAAGATCTTCAAATACTAATTAACAAAATAGTAGAATGCAGTGAAGAACACGGATTATCACTTAACATAAGCAAAACAAAAATAATGCTAATATCTAAATCACCACAAAACTTCCCTGACATAACCGTGCATGATCAAAGAATCGAACGTGTAAGAAGATATAATTACCTGGGAACTGTTATCAACGAAAATAATGATTGCTCTGAAGAAACCAGAACTAGAATAGAGAAAGCTAGAGCCACATTTACTAAATTGAAAAAGGTGTTCTGCGGAAGAGATCTAAGTCTAAAACTTAAAATTCGCCTTTTGAGATGTTACGTTATGTCAGTTCTCCTCTACGGGATGGAAACATGGACATTGAAAAAGATCGATACCAAAAAGATAGAAGCATTTGAGTTGTGGATGTATCGTATAATATCAAGAATACCCTGGACAGAGAAAGTAACAAATGTGGAGGTTTTGCAGAGAGTGCGGAAAGAGAAAGAGCTGATACTTACTGTTAAAAAGCGCAAACTATAATATTTGGGACATGTTATGAGGGGAAATAAATACCAGTTGCTGCAATTGATTATACAGGGAAAGATAATGGGAAAGAGATCTATAGGAAGAAGAAGGCATTCATGGTTGAAAAACATGAGAGAATGGTACAATTGCACCAATTACCAACTGTTTAGATCTGCAGCATCAAAAATACGCATAGCTTTGATGATAGCCAAACTTCGGAACGAAGACGGCACTTGAAGAAGAAGAAATGTACGAGAATTGTATGAATGTAGGAATGGTAGAAATGGCAGGATATCTGCAAAACGCAGAGAAAAATATAAAAATGCAAGCTTTTCTACGACGGCAGCAAATGAATCTTCAATAGAATATAAATCAATATTCAATACAATATAAATTATAGACTAAAAAATTAAAAACTTTTAATTAATTAGTTAAGTTCAATTAAATCAATACCAGTATTTCCACCTTTAACAATCTACGTACATCACTTAATAAATAAAATTATAAAATTAATCATAATTACACTAATTTGGCTAAAGCATTTGTAGCAAGAATAAAATACTACGTGGTTTTTCACAAACATAAAATTTAATACCTAAATACAATACTTGATAGAAAATTACGACCAGTGTGTAGGCATCTGAATTAAGAGTAATATAGCAGTTTGCCAAATCTTAAGCTATACAATTTTGGACGTCACAACAGTTAGAAATAACAAACGAGTCTCGTTGATTCACCGAAGTTTATGTTGAGCTGTTTAGTGCAGTTCTTCAACAACCCTGGTTAAATAAGACACACACGCTTCACTTACCCCACTAAGTGTCACTTATATCATATGGTTTCGCTTTACACTGATCGGATAATGATTAATCCGGGAAGTACCAATTCGAATATGGATCAAAAAACGGCAAACGTGTAGAAAACATGTTTTTTTTTAAATAGTAATCTTTGCAGAACCTCATATTTCGTGTCATAAACTACAATAGTATACTGGTATACTGGAATTAAATAACCACAGTACCTACGAATGGAGTCTGCTGCGTTTTTAATTTACAATTTGCTAAAAAAATTTGAAAATACACTAAATCAGAATGTCAATGAAAGCTGATAAACCAACTTTTGTTGCTTGCAAAATATATAGAAAGGAATTCTTAAAAGGTCTTCTAAATAGAATTGTAAGAGTTGCTGAGAGCCAAAAGGCTGTATTGATAATTATTTGCTCAAATTAATGTTCTAAATTGTCTACTTCTCCCATCTACAAACTGGCACTTCCACAGCTTACTCATTACTCGAATCTCATTTGTACAAAAATATATTATTCTACTCGAATGTTGTATTAAACATTGTGAGGTCCTCAAACGACGCAGCACCTCCTTGGTCTAACATCTGTAGCATATCTGAAAGTTCATGAGGTTGCGGCTGGGGTGGCGGCCCTGAACCGGATGATCCGGGACCCCCTTCTGATGCCTGTGCAGAGTTCTGCCAGTTAGTCCATTGGTAAGCAGTTGCGGCAGCACTGGCTCCTGATCTTCCGCCACTCAATTGGGTGTAAGTTGGACCTGGTGACCGTGGGCTTGGCTGACTGTATTGGTAGCCATCTGGAGCTTGCTGCGGCTGCCTCAAAGTCCAAGCCGCTGCTGCTGGAGTTGGGCTTGTTGTGCTTCCTTTAGTTAACCTAAAATCGGTATACATTAAGCATTAATAAAGCACAAAGATTAACATCCGCATATCATACAGAGAGATAGAAAAAAAAGTAATTAAAGCAGGCTATGCAGTAAGCCTTTGGATGGTGGGTTAGTCACTCCCATAAAAAAATTCAAACACAAAAATGTAACGTTTACACTTTTGTGTTTTCTTTAACGCTTAAACTTAAGACAAATACTTACGATAAGTTATAACACGTTTAAGCATTTGCAACACAAAGAACACGTGAACAGTGAACTATCTCTGAGAAAGCATTTACTTCAATAACTGCTAATACAGATTTGATAAATTCTAACATCCAACAATGAAATTGTGAAATCTATGTATAGGAGCATTTACAAGAGTAAATTGAACAATGCCTATGCGGGATAAGATGGTAAAATTTGCACTCAGCTGGATTCTTATTTGAGATTAGGTAATGAAAAGTAGTAGAAGGAAGTAGTAACTGAACTATTCAACCTATGTCTAAACCAAGGTATTGTCCCTACAAAATGAAACAATGCAATTAGTATCCTAATACACAAAAAGGAGATAGAGAATTATAGACCGATAAGTCTGTTGTCACATCTCTACAAATGGTTTACCAAGATCACAAAACGTTTAGAACGAAAATTAGATTTCTATCAGTCTAAGGAGCAAGCTGGGTTTAGGAAAGGTTATGGATCAAATGACCACCTACAAGCACTTAAAATACTAATTGAAAAATGTGTTGAATATAATAAACCACTCACGTTGATTTTCATAGACTTCAAGAAAGCTTTTGATACCGTGGAATTACCGACAGTATTAGGAGCATTAGAACAAAGCCGAGAAGACTATAGATATACAAATTTGATAAAACATATATACAACAACGCAACAACATCTGTTAAACTCCGTGACTTTACCGATAAATATAGAATTGAGCGAGGAATTAGACAGCGCGACACCATCTCCCCCCAACTATTCAATGCAGCTCTGGAATATGCCTTTAAAAAACTAGATTGGGCTAAAAGGGGAATAAATATTGATGGTGAATACTTAAACCGCTTTGCAGGTGATATTGTCATTATAGCCGAGAGTTTAAATGAAGCTCACAAAATGATGGAAGAACTAAAAACAGGCAATAGAACAAATAGGCCTGAACATAAACTTTGAAAAAACAAAATACATGACCAATTTAGTTCCAAGTGATGTTATGAGGGTAGATGGGAACGAAGTACATCAGGTCTTTAGCTATATCTATTTAGGGCATGAAATTAGAATAGGAAAAGACAATCAAGCTTGTGAGATCCAGCGTCGCATAGGCTTGGGATGGGCAGCATTTGGCAAGATGCGAGATATTCTAAAGGAACGCTACCGATTTGCTTGAAGAACAAGGTTTACAACCAATGCATACTGCCAGTAATAACATATGGTTCCGAAACAATAACTTTAACCAAACATTCTGCAAATAAATTGAGAGTAACCCAAAGAAAAATGGAAAGAGCAATGTTGGGAATAACTAGAAGAGATATGGTACCAATTAGGATAGTGAGAGAGAGGACTAAAGTGACAGATGTCATAGAAAAAATTGCACAAGCCAAATGGAGATGGGCTGGACATATAGCACGTTTAAATGATAATAGGTGGACCAAAAGACTCATAGAATGGAGACCTAGAGAAGACAAAAGACACCGAGGCAGACCACCAAAAAGATGGATGGACGACTTGAGAAAAACAGTCGGAAATTGGATACAGAAGGCGCAAGATAGAGAACAGTGGAAGAACATGGAGGAGACCTATATCTAACAGTGGATGCAAGAGGTTGAGGAATGATGATGAATGAAAAGTACATATTTATAAACCTCTTTAGCTCCCTAGGTGGCCACAGGGGTCAAAAATTTTCTTCATCGATCTTTTGCTTCAAAAGATCTGAAATAATTCAGGAACATACATTTTAATGCCCAAAAACACTCAATTTTTTTAATTAAAATTGAGATCAGGAAAACTATTAGAATTTAAAAAAAATTAGGATATTTTGTATTTTGGAGGGGTTAGATTTGCCATTTTTGCTCTGGAACATCCTAAAAATCCTTTAATATATACCATCCGAATAAATTCGTGTTTTTAGAGGCTATCAATCAATATAAAAATGAGATTTACATTAGAATTCAAAGTATTCATAAATGTAACAGACCTAATAACAAAACTGTAGCTTGAGAGAAATTGTTGAAAAGTGAAATAGAAAATTTTAATGAAAAAACTATTGCTAGGCTGGAATATGTTAAATATACATCCCATTATTTTAATTTTTAATTAAGTTTATTATTATTTGCTATTTATATTGTAAGTTGTAAATAAAATAAGACAATAAATTATATAACGCAGTAAGACAAATTAAAACAAGAAATACTGTACTGCGGCATTTTTAGATGCCTTTCAACCTTTTGACAAGGTATGGCACACAGGACTTCTGTACAAGTTAAAGAAACATCTGCCTTACACTTACTTCAAATTGCTTAAATCATCCCTTACAGAAAGAAGATATCTAGTAAGGCATAGTAAAGCCCACACAAAACTCTATCCCATTAAATCTGGTGTACTTCAGGGTAATGTACTCGGACCGATCTTGTACCTGGTATATACGGCTGACTTATCAACAAAGGTTGTAACTTTACGTTTGCAACATTTGCAGATGATACTGCAACTACATCTAAACAAAACTAATGAATGGCTTAAATTCTATAGAATTAAAGTAAATCCCTCAAAATCCACACACAGTGTCGTCTTAGCGGGAATAAGACCTCTAACGTCGTCTACTGCGCTATACGCTGTGCACTAGGGTATTCGTGTGTAGTGTACAATATACCCTAGGCACTTATCCAATTCAGTTTCGGATGTGTGGTTGAATTCGGACAAGTCTTAACAAAGACTTGTCGAATTTCTTACATGGGAGAATAATTTGCAGCTATCGTAGAAAATGAAACACAGATTGTTGTAGCAAAGACAAACTACATAATCTAAGTGTAGTAGATGAGTCAAAGCCCCGACCAGCGACCCCTAGACCGTACGATGCTCTGGGTAAGGTCCTGATCCTCACTGATCCAGGTGATCTGATTTCGACTTGAAAATTGTGCAAATGATAAAGACGAAGTAAAAAGATGTACCTTGATCTTCAACAATATATACCAAAGTGGAAAAATTCCCCAACAGTATACACCTTTTATAACAATCCCTAAAAAACCCAATGCCAAAAAAATGTGAAGATTATCGAATAATAAGCCATATGAGCCATCTCCTAAAAACTTTTTTTAAAATTATACATAAAAGAATATATAAAAAGTGTGAAGGACGCATGACAAACACACAATTCGGCTTTAGGGATGCATTTGGTACTCGAGAGGTACTTTTTGCAATACAAGTTCTCTTTCAAAGATGTAGAGACGTGAATTGTGATATATATGTGTGTTTTGTTGATTACCAGAAAGCGTTCGATAGAATAAAACATGACGAACTAATGAAAATATTAAATTCAATTGATCTAGACAGCAGAGATCGCCGTATAATAAACAATATCTATTACGAACAAACTGCAGCTGTTAGAATTGGGGATCAGTTAACCGACGACATAAAGATGCCACAGGGATGTATATTGTCCCCATTATTGTTCAATACATATTCAGAGCACATTATGAACCTAGCGCTAACGGACATAGACGAGGGAATACTTATAAACGGAGAACGATTGAACAACATAAGATATGCTGATGATGTCATTTTTGCAGACAGTCTTGAAGGTCTGCAGACACTTTTCTCCAGGGTGGCAGAAGTAAGTAGCAGGTTTGGGCTTGATTTTAACATCAAAAAAACCAAATACATGGTTATAAGCAAAAATAGGATACCACCACCTGGTCAATTACTAGTTAACCAACAACCTATAACACAAATCACCAACTTTTGATATCTGGGTGCAAACTTAAATGAACAGTAGGACCAATCGACGGAAATTAAGATAAGGATCGAGAGGGCAAGATCCTCTTTCGTCAAAGCGAAAATGACTTAACCACTACAGGACTTTTCAGGGCAGCAGTCAACAATAGCCATGTTAGTGACCAACATCCATAACGGATAGGCATCATAAGAAGAAGTAATATAATGTATTTATTGAATATTGCCATAAATCGTGGCATGAAAATTTGTATTCATATTGTGACTGGCTATGGTCCAGTATATTTTAAATTGGATACAAACATTTCACAGCAAGGCTTACTATTGGTATAACCCAGTATTATTTTTTGCTTTTTCTTAAGCAGCATATGTATTCGATTTATAATTGTGTCAATTTTATCAAAAACTTGTCATCAATAAAGCATATTTAAACCAAGTTGCTTAAATATAGTTAGGGAATTTATGGACATAAGTTGTAGAGTATACAAATTGGTAATTTTACAATGTTTGTATGCTACAAGAGAAAAAATTAAGTAAATTTGGTGAAGTAAAATAATGTTTTAAACATATTAAACATTTTAGGTGGTTCTACACTTATATTAATGCCATCATACAGTGCGTTAAGTTTTTGATTAGGTATTGCACACTATACGGAGCGCTAAAATCGGCAACGTTGCAAATGTTCGTTCTCCGACCCGAAAATCTACACCGACAGAAAATCATTTATTTTAGTTTAGTAACTCACAACAACGTTAGGGATGTACTTCTCTGTCGTCCGATCTCATGTTTCATTACGTAAAGCCGATTTTAATAGTAGGAAATTCGATAAAAATGCACTGAACTAATCGGTGCATTGTTATCGATTTTTATTAATGTGAAAATTTGTTTGCGGTTGAATTAAAAATAAAAGCGTATTTCTTTAAAAAGATAAAATAAAAAATATACTCTTATTGAAAATTAAAATATTATTCCTAATAAAATAAAAAATAATTCTTTATGACCTACAGAAATGGTTCAAATAGTTGACCTTCTACGGCTGAACAGTACCCAATCTGTCATAAAAACTTCTGCGAACAGATGAAAGAGTTTCTGCTGTAACAGAATTGAAGACTTCTCTTATTCGATTTTTTAATTCATCCAAATTTTGGGCTCTAGCCTCAGGATGAGCGTAGATAATGCTTTTTAAATGTCCCCAAAAAAAGAAGTCCATGGTGTGTAAGATCTGGAGATCGCGCAGGCCACTTAATATCGCCTGTTCCACTGATAACTCGATTCGGGAAAGTATTGTTTAAATACTCCCTAATAATTCTAGCGTTGTGAACTGAACAGCCGTCTTGATGAAACCAAACATTCTCCAGATTTACATCAGGAAGATTGAGAATAGCGGGAAGAACATGATTCTGTAACAAATCGAGGTATACTCTACTATTCAAGTTGCCCTCAATAAAAAATGGACCTATTATGTGGTCTCCTAAAATGCCAGTCCAGACGTTAACTTTTTGAGGACGTTGAGTTCGGTAAACAACACTTCTGTGCTGGTTTTCCAGCACCCAATACCTCGTAATGGAAGGATTGTGTCTCCCTACTAACGAAACAGAAGATTCATCAGTGAATAAAATGTTTTTAATAAAATTTTGTTCACTATTAGCCTTCGTTATTAGAGTTTCACAAAACTCCATTCTTCGAAAGTAATCGTCTGGATAAAGCTACTGCGTTTTCGAATATTTAAAATTCTTGTAACCGTGCTTTTTCCATACTTTCGTTACAGTAACATTGCTAACATCTAACTCTCTAGCAACGCTTCTACTTGAACGTGTTGAATCTACCTCGATTGT
Organism: Diabrotica balteata; assembly: GCA_918026665.1. Taxonomy (NCBI): domain Eukaryota; kingdom Metazoa; phylum Arthropoda; class Insecta; order Coleoptera; family Chrysomelidae; genus Diabrotica; species Diabrotica balteata. The sequence continues at coordinate 85,829,701 of OU898285.1, read as the reverse complement.
TGCACAAATTTGTGTATCCCGGTATTCTCTTTCCTCAACTTTTTCTGGTAACACTTCTCGAGCGTGACATTTTCTGCAATTTTTGAGGCAATAACAACTCTCAAAATTTTTAACAATATTATAAATTGACTGTACACAAGGAATTGGTCTTCCCTCAAAAAACACAGAAAATAAATCTACACACTGTTGCGCAGAATTGCCACTATAAAACCATTTTATTATTTGAGCTTTTTCCGCGGCCATATAAACAGACATGTTTACAAAAATAAATTAAAACTCTACGCCGTTATACCTTTAAACAACCACGGTATAATGACAATATGACAAATTTGCCGACCGGCGACGTGCAACGACGAGTCAACGAAGCAGATATGTAGTGCAAGTCGAAGACGCGCAGTGTTGCCCTTTATAGAGTGTATACCTAATCCAAAATTTAACGCACTGTATTAATAAGTACGGTGTTCTTCGTTTTCTTACCTAGCTAATACACTAGCGTTACTACTGCTCGCACTAGCTTGGGAAGGAGATCCGTATGCTATGGGAGATGGAGTAGGTTCGTAAGTTGAGTAAACATTTTGCACACTACTGGGTCTAGTTGCTTGTTGGGGGTCAGCAAGCAGTCTTGGGTATCGGGAATCATCTGGACTCGTTGTGGTTGACATGGGCAGGTACTCATTTTGGATATGGGTAGTGGGAAGCATGTGGGAGTAAATAGGATCGCGCCTTTGCAAACTATAATCTAGTCCAGGTTGTTGGTAGCTAACTTGCTCTGGAGCCTCGGTTGGGGCCTCGTTGGGTGTGTGCACAGATTTTGCTGTCGTGTTTGTACACACGATGTATTCCACGTCGTCGGTGTACGGATTCAGAAAAGCGAAGGCGCTAGTTCGAAGCCACACCCATTCCCTATTCTTGGCTCGAAATCTGTACATTACTGACAATACTTGTCCCTTTAACTTTAGCACTAAAATAAACAAAAAATGATATTATTTACCTACATATTAAACAAAACAGTAAACATACAGAAAGATAACGGCTGTACTGCCTGTCAAGAATAGAAGTCGTAACTGATAAAATCTCTATTTTGATATATTCGATGTTTTAGATTTGATTAATTGCCATCAACTGTAATGACTCATTAAAAATCTTGTTACAGAATAGCAATATATTTTTTGAGTACAAATTTAATGAGTGCATGTAATTTTCTTTCAGCAGATAGGACTTTCATTCTTAACATATAGGTAGATTATTTGGCTATCAATGTGTTGCTGTTATAACCTAAAAAAAACTCAAAATTGCAGATACGACTTCTATTCTTAACAGGGCGGTGCAATACTTTTAAAATGAAAAATATATTACCTTGTTCAAAGCTATCCTTCATATGAGTTTGATCTTCTGGATGGAAAAAGTCGAAACAGCTTTTACCCAAAAGTTCAGTAGTAGAATATCCTAACAATCCCATAACTCGCTGGTCCAGGAAAGTAAACTTCCCATCCATGGAATGCCTTGACACGAACTCCGCGTTGCTATTTGATCCAGACATGTCGCTTGTGTTGGGCGTTGATGTTACTTGCAGCCTTCCAATGGCTACCAGGCAACAGTGAGATGCATGAATTTCGTCCTCGGACTGACGGTCTAGTTGGACACCTGGGAACATATCTGATAATTTTTCCAAGTTAGTTTTCCTTATAATTAAAACCAGAACAGTTTCGTATGAAAATCTTAAGGTTTTTCATTTAAAAACATGTCTGTTATTGCCCAAGAAGAAACATACGAATTCTAAAACTATATACGAAAAAAATTTACAAAAAATAATCACTTTGTGATAATAAAGATATTATTTCGTTTTTACTACGTTTCTTTGTGCAATATGTGGAACAATCAATGTTATTGCTTTATCAATATGACTAATTGTTTGATAGCTGTACTTAATATTCTAACAGTTCATGAATTACATTGATATTTACTAACAAAAACTTTCTCATAGTTAGTTAAAAAATAGACAATGACCAGGGTCATACTTACAATGAAAATAAAACTATTTTTGAACTTATAAGTTGATTTAAAGTACACAATTATTATTGAGAAACTTAGGACTTTCACAGGTGTGTCATATATCATTTACTTATCTACAAAGTATGCATTGGATTTGACAGTGATTGGCAACTGACAGATGACGCAAACTGCATTAACTTGTACAGTGATGCCTTACCTCAAAGTTAGCTGCAGATAAACCTAACATTCTGCTCCATATCACGAGTCAGTTTAAACACGATAAATTAGTAAACATTTCTAAATCATTCTAATGAAAACATAATAAGAGTAATAATTTCAATGCATATCCGAAATATGTTATTTTCTTCTTCTTTGATCCGTTGAAAATGTAAAAATGAGAATGTTTTCAACCTACATATAATCTTGATTTCGTCTTTGTAATGTTTATTTTCAAACCCACAGCTTCGTCGATATTATTTACCATTTTTCCCAGTATTATCAGCTTTCTGGTGATGGTAATAAATATATTTCTAATTTTAAATGCCTTTTTAGAAACTATTAAAATATTAAAACATCTACAATAATCTTATCAGTAAAACTGTATCTTATTAAGGATAAAATAAGAAATTATTGTAGAGAATTCGTTTACGGACAGCCAACCTTCTCCGTCATGCCACACAAAATAATAACCATCTTTGTTTTTGAGATCAAATCTGGTAAAATTGTGGACTATCAATTTAGTCTTAGCGCTGAAGCTTTTAAATTCGGAGCAAGAAGTACACTCTGTACATCCATGGTATATACAAATTTACCCTGCTCCTTGTCTCTGGACTTTTCCGCCCTAGCATTTTCTTTATTTTCTATGTGTCTTTTGTAAGCATCCTCTGACACATTTTTAACACTAAATTCCACATAGAGGTCACACTGGTTCATCTTCTCGAATTCCTCCATAAATATTTTAACTGAAAGTGACTTTTCATTGCACTTCTTTTCATATACTCGGAATACTTCCATCTTTGATCTCCATACGGGTTCTAGGTATATTTTCGTAGTAGATGATCTACAATAATGCGACTCAAGCTTTGGCAGACTTATTAGAAAAGAACGCAAAATATTCCTAGGAGAATCATCCTTTGTTTCCTCACTGTGTGTTGCGTGAGTATACTCGGTATTTATATTTGGATCATTTTCTTTAACCCATTCAGACACAGTCCATTGTCCAACGCATAAAGTATGTAGAAACATTGTTTTTGCAAACCCTATGTAATTCATCATCTGAATTTTCCAGATGAAAATATAGTGATCGGTCTCTTCTAGAGACTTCGTTGATTTGATATTTTTTATTTTGGGCTGCACCAACTCGGACTAACATTTGTACCATGGTTTTTTTCTCTCCCCATGTCCTTTTCCAAAATTCGGAAATATTCTCTTTGCTGTTCGCTGAACAACCTACATTTTAACAATACAGTTTTGTTTACTCAGTTTGCAATTACATGACGGTTTCATACTTCTTTCTGGTTTTTCAACATCAAAAACTCATTTTTTGCCGTCCATCTTTCTTCTACCGAGATATTTTTTCACCGTATTCCTTTTTCGTTTATTTTGAGATTTGACCCATTGTGAAATACCAGCTTTTCTGTTTCTTTTTCTATTTTGAGAAACAGTGGGAGGAACAGTTATGTTTAAATTATTGTTATCTTCAAGTTATTTTCTTCTGAGTTGGTAACATTATTCTGGTAGGAGACTGAATCACTTGAAGAATTTTAAACTGAATCGAAATTAGGAGAATAGAGAGACTCTTCTTCATTATCAAGTTCAAAACTCTTCTGTGAGGGTAGTCAGATATGGCGATAGGTTGGACAGTGAAGGGTGGCTGTTCCAAAACTGATCATGCTGCAAAAATGATAGCTACAGAAACGGTACATATACAGCGTTGCAGAAGGCAATGGAAAACCACTGCACTATTTTCCCAAGAGAATTTCTTCCCATAACGATGAACATCTCGCTTCCGGCTCGGATGGTGTAAAACATGCTACCGGCTGCCAAGATGTGAGGGACCAGAGACATGGCAGAATTTTTTCACTCAATTTAAGAAAATGTCAGCGAATTGGTACATGAAATGTCCAGAGACTCATCCAAATTCCTGGAAAGTTACACATAATTGAAAAAGAAATGGCAGACCACAATTTTTTGGTACTGGGACTCTCAGAAACATACTGGAAAGGTAAAGGGCATTTTAAAACAACTGCTGACAAAATCGTCTGTTTTTTAGGCCCACATAACACAAGTACAAATGGAGTCGCAATAATTGTACCCTCTAAACTGACGGCTGCGTAATTGGATATAATACTGTTGATGACAGGATAATATCCATTAAAATGAGAATATCCACCAATACCCTACACCTTGTCCAGATATACGCTCCTACAACAGCTGTATGAGAAAAAGACATTAACAGGTTCTATGGTCGTCTAAAAAAAACTATTACTGCTATTCCGAAATTACTACCACGCCACATGTACTATACTATTGCGTATTGCAAGAGACTCCATTTCTCATATATAGATTGTCAGTCCACATTAGTTACTGCGAAATTCCGATATATCAAGCTTAAACAAACTGACACCACCTGCTCAGATTCATTTTTGAACTTAAAGGTGTCCACCTACTTGGTTTCCATTCTACTTTTTTTTTAGGGAATTCTTTATTAAGTTAATTCAGATTTTTCTAGAAGTAATTATATAAAAAAAGCACCTAAATGAACTTAATGCAAGAACTGTAACTCAAAATTTAAATGACTCATTTATTGAAAAATTAGTTAGCTTTTAAGTAGTATTTTTTGGGTTTACCTGTAGGCGGCCAATTTTTAATATATCCTGTACAATGTACAACAGCATAGTTTTGACCATCACGGCCTGGACCTAAACTATTTCGTTGCTTAAGGCGATTTAAATGACCTACATTCATGCTCTCTGGAGGCAGGTTCCCGACTTTCATTCTACAAATAAATCCTCTTCTGGATCCCATGCACAACCTCATCGAAGCTGAAAAAAGTGTATATTATGTAATTACGGTTCCTGCACGCGAAGAAAAAGAAATATAAAAGTTATAAAGCAAAAGTACTTACAGTGATTTCCTTCTTTCTTAACTGTACCGCTTTTCAAATCTAGTATTCTTCCGGTGTTCTGAGGCTCTTGCGTTGACAGCTGTTCTCGAACCTTTTCTACATCTTCTGGATGAATGTTGTCGTACAAACAAGATCCGTACCAGTCACTTTGTGAGTAGTTTAGTACCGGTGCCACGGAATCCGATACGTATATTACTCTTCCGGTATCACAGCTTACTACAAAAAGAAACCCATCGGCTGCTTCTAGAATAAGGTGCTTTAATTCCTGGTCCGTTAGGAATGAAGGCTTGTAGGTACCATCAGTACTCGTATTACCAGTGCCTGAAACAAACAAACAACAAATTGGTTTTCCCTCTTAATAATTAAAATACACTAGTGTGCAAAAAACTCACTTCGATCATGTGAATATTGTGAATCACTATTAGTAGACGCTGACTAGAAAATTTTACCTTAATCGCATCATACTCAAGTCGTCAGAGACGAAAATGCCACTGAACCTCTAAAAATCATACGAACGAGCTGAATTGGGAACACGGGAAGCTTTGTTTGGTCTGAGTGTGTTAATGCAAAGATGTTTGGATGTAAACCAAGACCTCTACGTAGGTTTCATAGATTTTGAGAAGGCCTTCGAAGTCAGACACCAAAAGCTGTATGATATCCTAAGAAGCAAAAACATCGACAGTCGCGACATTAAAATCATATCCAGGTTGTACTGGAGACAAACAGCAAAAATCAAAGTTGATAATGAGTTAACCGAAGAAATTGAGATTCGTCGAGGTATGCGTCAGGGTTGTGTGCTTTCTCCACTATTATTCAATATATATATATATATATATATATATATATATATATATATAATATATATATAATATATATATATATATATATATAGCGAAACAATATGTCAGGAAGCGCTCCTAGAGCAAAACATTAGTATGAACATTAACGGAGAGTTAATTAACAATATACTTTACGCTGATGACACGTTAATAGTAACAGATAACCTAGCAAATTTACAGTTTTTGATGGAAAACATAAACACCCATACCAATAAGTATGGTCTAAAACCGAACATCAAAAAGACTAAATTCATGATTGTAACAAAGAAGCTATACACCAATGTGAATTTTACCATAAATAATCAGCCAATTGAAAGAGTTATGTCCTACAAATATTTAGGGGTTTGCTCTACTGATACTAATGACCAGACAAGAGAAATCAAGAAGCGAATAGAAATAGTGAGACAATCGTTTGTTCAAATGAAAAAGTTCCTATGCAGCCGTGACATAAATATAAACTTAAGAATGAGAATGTTAAGGTGCTATGTTTTCTCCATTCTGCTGTACGGCATGGAAGTCAGGACACTGAAAAAGATAAACATCAAAAACATTGAGGCATTCGAGATGTGGTGTTACAGGAGAATGTGGAAAATACCATGGACATAAAGAGTAACAAATCAAGATGTTCTGCTGAAGATGGGGAAGGAATGCGATGTCATAAAAAACATACAAACGAAAAAACTGGAATATCTGGGCCACATAATGAGAGGAGAAAAGTACTCTCTGCTTAGACTCATAATCCAAGGAAAAATGATATATCACAAACTGGACATAGACGTTAATGATACACAATTTGGTTTTTGCAAAGGCCTAGGAACGCGTGAAGCTCTTTTTTCACTTAATACTGGTACAAAGATGCCTGGACGTCAATAAAGTACGACATAAACAATTAATGAATGTCCTGAAATCAAAGAAGATTGACTACATCGATCTCAGGATCATATAAATTTATACTATAAACAGCGAGCAAAAGTACGTATTAACGAACAGCTGTCAGAAGAAATTGAAATTAGATGTGGAGTGAGACAGAGATGCGTATTTTCGCCAATTCTTTTTAATGCCTATTCCGAAGAGATGCTGAAAAACGGTCTTGAGGGTGAAACAGCTGGAATAAAGGTAAATGTTCCCAGCTTAGGTTGCAACTAGCGTTGATTTGTTTGCAGGTAGATCCGCAGTAAATAGCAAGTACAGAGTTGACCCCAGTATGTTTCTTTGTAGTACTCCTGCAGAGATAGGAAAAATGAATCTGTTCCACGGTGCCATGTTTTTTTCGGAAACCAAATTGATGGCCAGGTACAATTTTCTTTTATTGCTTTTTTTATCAGTTGCTTAAGTATAACTTTCTCTAGTAGTTTTGACAGATTTGGCAACAGACTTATTGGATTATACAAGTTTAGTTCTTCTTATTGTTTCGCAGGTTTCACTATTATTCTTATTTGACCAATTTTCCAACGATAAGGGAAGTAATTTAATCTCAATAATACTGCGTTGATTATTTTCTGGAGTGCTTTTATTGCTATAACAGGTAGTTCTTATATAGTTTTACCGGTTGTTAAATCACAACCAGGGCTTTTCTTAGGGTTTATTTCTTTTATTAGACACACAATTTCTGTAATCTTAACATTCCCAAGTGGTAAGTCCATTTGATAATGTGCTTGAATGTAATCAGACATTTATTGATGATGTTTTTGATGATATATTGAAACACTTCAGTGAGATTATCTGCAAATATTTCGGCTTTTTCGGGCTCAGTTCTTGCTCATCTAGGTTTTTGAATAGGTACAATATTGTTGAGGTCTTTTGTGATTTTTTTGTGAATTTTCACAAGAAATAATCAGTGTTTTCTGTAGCTGTCAGTTCGCTCAAGTATTTATTTCATTAATCTTCTTTCGCATTGTGATGTTTTAAGGGGTAAGTTTGTATGAAACCATCGAACATTTTATTAATGTTAAATCAGCAAAATCCCATCACAATTCTTTTACGGAATATATTTAAGTATCAATTCCGATGTTATTTTATAGATGTTTTCTTTTCTGCTTAATAGGCAGTGCTGTGCCAGTTAAAAATGATGCTTCCAAAGCTTGGTTTATAATGATTGGGTTTCACGTAAGAAAACCCTTGTTTATATTAAAGATGTTAATATGTGAAGTCACGTCTATAGGCGTATCAAAATTTCACTACTTCTAGAAATATTTTGTAATAATTTTTTGTTGATAGTTTGATATATTATTATATATTTAAATATTGTATAACGATTTAGGAAATAAATTTTAGTACTACGTGCAAAAGGAAAAATAATAAAAAAAAATATGTTTGTTTTATGTTTTCGTCTTACGTCCATGCGGTCCATGATCTCTTGAGTTATCCATTCTTGTTTTTTGTTGTGTTTTATGAACCCGATATCTTCTTGTATCTTTGTTATTTTTGGTTTTAGAGCAGTCCATGTTACTTCAATGTCTGTCTGTACCAAGTTTTCGATTCTTCCTCAAGCTTGATATTTATTTTTTTTCTGTTCAGGGTTCTTCAGTTGTGAGATATCTATTTTTCTTGTCACTGTTTTCTTTTTGACTTTGACAAATCTTTTTAATCTAAAATCCATTATAACTGGATTGTGATCGCTATGTATATCAGCTCCAGGGTATGTTTTCGTAGATTGGATGTACTTCTTAAAGGTGTTATTGAGCAAAATGAAGTCAATTTGATTTCTAACAATTCTATTTTTCAATATAAGGTTGAATGTTCGAATAAATGAACTTTGATGGTACACAAGGCAAATATCGAACACAGTATTTAATTAAATCTTGCCCAAGTACTTTCGATCACAAGATCATCCTCAGGGGCATTTCGTCAATTGTGGCCTATCCAGCAATAACCGAATGTCATACATGTAAACTGGGACATAACAAATACACTAAAGACAAACAAACACTTTAAAATTTAAATTGGAGAAGCTACATTTTTATATTATAGAAGCCGGAGACAGAATCTATTCTAATCTATTCTAATCTCATTCTGTCTCCGGCTTCTATAATATAAAAATGTAGCTTCTCCAATTTAAATTTTAAAGTGTTTGTTTGTCTTTAGTGTATTTGTTATGTCCCAGTTTACATGTATGACATTCGGTTATTGCTGGATAGGCCACAATTGACGAAATGCCCCTGAGGATGATCTTGTGATCGAAAGTACTTGGGCAAGATTTAATTAAATACTGTGTTCGATATTTGTCTTGTGTACCATCAAAGTTAATTCTATTTTTTCTGTCTGCAGGTGATTTCCATGTGTATAGCCTTCTAGAATGTTGTTTGAAGAAAGTATTGGCTATTACCAGATTGTTTTCTACGCAGAATTGTACAAGTCTATCTCCTCTATTATTCCTGGTACCTAGATCGTATGTGGTCTCCTTCAGCACCACGACCAATTTTAGCGTTAAAGACCCATGATCATCGTTATCTCACCTCTTTGTGTCAGTCGCATTATTTTATCTATGTTGTTATAAAATTTTTCGATTTCCTCGTCTGACTTGTCACGTTTTGGAGCATAGACCTGAATAATATTTAGTTTTCTGTAATTTTTTCATTCCCACTCATATATTAGGGAACTGTCAAACTGTTTTTATTTATGGAATACAGCTGTACAGCAGAGTAAAGACGAGGGACCTGAAATACCAAAGTCAGAAGTTATGCATGCAGTAAAGTCCATGACAAATAATAAAGCTGCTGGTCCAGATGAATTATCAAGTAAATTGCTAAAACTGGTCAATGAAAAAAACATAGATCCTTTAGTCCAACTACTAAACACATTCTATTACTACTATTACTAATACACAGTTAAGCACTGAATACTCTGTAATCAAATTTGTATTTTCAATGCAGGTTTTTTTTTATTAATTTGACTTCCCAGTACTTCTTGCCTTATCGATTTTATCTATCTTTTTACGTATCGGTATTCCTCACCTGTCGTTAATTTTTAATTAACGAGTTCATTTTTACAAAATCCTTTTTTTGCTTAGACTGTACTTGTAACGCCACTGAGTAGTATGTATAATATTTCAAGTCAGAGTTTATGGTTCCCGTACACTTTAACAAAGTTGCAAATTACTAAAACATTGTTATCGGTATCGGTTAATGATTCATTTTATGAACTCAGTGTACTAGACGTGAAAATACAAGAAAGTAAGTGAATTTGTAATTGTTAGGATTTCCGAGCGTAAAAATATAAATTGAAAATTGAAGAAAATATAAATGATAAATTGGTATAAGGTTGAATGCTCGAATAAATAATGAACTTTGATAAAATGACAGGCAGAAATAAGCACTGTTTTATTAATTAAATCTTGCACAAGTACTTTCGCTTCCTAGAGCATCTTCAAATTTCTTCAAATTTTGGGCTATCCAATAATTGCCGAATGTCATAGACTTAAAATTAAACATACAATTGAACATAATACTACACTAAACAAGAACAAACAGTATAAAATTATTTAAAAAATAGTAGAAGCATTCATGGTCGGTAACAGGAGAAAACACCTGTAATTGTCCAGGCCTCAACTCCATACAACAGGACAGAGAACAAGTAGCATCTCAATACTCTAGTTCTAATTTTATTGTTGAGTTTTCCATTGCATAATATTGATTTCATGTTATTAAAAGCACTTCTAGCTATCTCAATACGCCGTTTTATTTCCATTTTTCATTTAGTTCGCAAACTAAGTACTGATATCTGTGCACCCTGCCTAAAAGTTTTCCTTTAGCATAAATACTGTCTTCCTTAATCTTATTCTTGCTTACCACCATGATTTTTGTTATATTTGTATTCAGTGGCATTCCATGCCTTTCGCAGTATTGGGTAATGCGATTAACCTGCTGTCCGCAAGGAGTATTGTGTCATCTGCGTATCTAAGATTATTGAGAAGTGCTCCGTTAATAAATATGCCTTTATTTACGTCTTCAAATGTCTCTTTAAACAATTCTTCTGAATACATATTTAAAAGTAAAGTAAGGAGCAGACATCCTTGTCTTACTCTATGATTTATAGATATTTCTTTCGATTTTTGTTGGTCTATTCGTATTATGGCTCTCTGATATCGGTATAGACTGGCAATTCTCACGTCTTCGTCATCTAATTCTGTGTTCTGCAGTATTTTTGCCATTCTTCGGTGTTGTACTTTGACAAAAGCTTTTTCGAAGTCGACTAGACATATGAATATGTCGCAATTGACAGCTCGACATCGTTCGATTAGTGTTTGTACAGTAAATAATGCTTCTCTGGTGCCAAAGCCTTTTCCCAATTGATTTTCAGCTATTCTATCATTTAGCTTTTTATATATACGTTCGTGTATCACTCGTAAGAACACTTTTAGAATATGGTTCATCCAACTAATAATTATCCTGTGCTCTTCACACTTCATTGCGTTTGATTTTTTGGGTATTGGAATGAATATTGATATTAACCACTCTTTAGGAATCTCTCCCGTATAATAAATGTCATTAAATAATTCTATTAGTGTGCCCATATGAATTTTTGTTACTATTCTTAAGATTTCTGTAGGTATTTCAAACAGGTAAACTTAAAGACAAAGATGGAAATCTTATTGTACATCTAGAGAATAAAATAAAAAGATGGACAGAATACCTGAATGAACTATTTGAAGACGATAGAAACAATTTAACTTAGATAATCAATGCAACTGGGCCAGACATATTGAAAGAAGAAGTAGACAACGCAATAGGAAATGATAAAAATGGAAAAGCAAATATAATATTATTATATTTGCGATATTAACGATACACAGATGGGATTCAGAAAAGGATTAGGTACAAGACAAGCTCTCTTTGCCTTAAACGTCCAAACACAGAGATGTCTAGATGTTAACCAAGAGGTACACACCTGCTTATAGACTTTGAAAAGGCCTTTGACAAAGAACGCCACAAGAAACTCAAAGAAATTCTGAAGGGTAAGAACATCGACACCAGAGACATACAAATAATATTAAATCTGTACTGGAATCAGCGAGCTAATATAAAAATAAAAGACCAAACATCGGACGAAATAGAAATACGTAGAGGAGTACGACAGGGTTGTATATTGTCACCGCTCTTGTTTAATATCTACAGAGAACAAATATGCCAAGAAGTTCTCTCACATGCAAACGAAGGGATAATAGTCAATGGAGAAGTTATCAATAACATTCAATATGCTGACGATACTGTGATAATGGCAAGAACAGCGGAAGATCTACAACATCTAGTTGAAAGTATGAATGAAATATGTAATAACTACGGCATAAGGATGAACGTCAAAAAAACCAAATATATGACCTTCAGTAAGAATCCAATACATGACACTAGTAACGCAATAAACAGTACCCAACTCGAAAAAGTAAGCGAATACAAATACTTGGGAACCCTCATCAATGAAACAGGTGACCAAAATCACGAGATAAAGGACGTATTGAAATTGCCAGGTCTACCTTTATAAAAATGAAAAAATTATTTTGTAATCGTGATATTGGTATTCATCTACGAACTAGAATGTTAAAATGCTATGTATTCAGTACTTTGCTTTACGATGTTGAGGCATAGACTCTTAAACAGAGGAATATTAAAAATCTTGAAAGCTTTGAGCTGTGGTGCTACCGCCGTATACTAAAAATAAGTTGGGTGAATAAAATTACAAATGAAGAGGTAATACGCAGAATAAATAACGATCCAGAAGTTATACTGAATATAAAGGAGCAATAATCACCTCAGCAAAAGCGACAATCCTTAGAAGATACCGTAAAGAATATATCCCTGGTTGGACAGAACAGAGCGAAAAACTGTATGAAGAATATTGCGAAGATGGAAAGCAGGAAATTGCAGACGAACTACTCCACAGCATTGATGCTGCCAGGCGTGAAAAATGGGCACAGACAGTAGAAAACCTAGACTTCCAGAAGTCAAGTCGACAAGCTTGGTCCCTACTGCGGAAACTCGGAAGTAGCAAACCACCCGTTCGCCAAACCAACCAAGTAACTCCAGACAAATAGCTACGCACATAGTGTCAACCTCTAGGGCACCTCAAAATAGTTTACATACAATTAAAGTTAAAAAAGGCCTCAAAACCATAAAATCTAGTCTTGCACAGTCAACAGAATATTCCATCCAATTTACGCATGAAGAAATATCGCAAGCCCTAAATGAAATGAAAACAGGAAAAGCGCCGGCTTTCGACGCCATTCACGCTGAGTTCCTCAAACATAGCGGCAGATTCACTAGGCAATGGCTCGCAGAATTCTTTTCTGACATCCTTCAAACGGGAAACGTCCCCCATCAACTCAAAAATACAAAAATCGTCGCCATTTTAAAACCAGGGAAAAGTAATAATTCACCGAAAAACTACCGCCCCATCGCACTTTTAAGTATGGTGTACAAATTGTTCGAAAGACTGTTGTATAATAGAATCAGCAAAACCATATTCCAACACTTACCAGTGGAACAGGCAGGATTTCGGCCAAACCGCAGCTGCACAGACCAGGTACTCGCCCTGACCAATTATGTGGAATCAAACTTTCAAAAGCAGTCAAAAATAACCGCTGTCTTCATCGATCTATCTGCTGCTTATGACACTGTGTGGCGACAAGGGGCAATATATAAATTAATGCGAATAATCCCATGCAGAAAGACCACTGAGGTTATTAACGCCATGCTATCCAACAGATGCTTTAAAGTTATATTGGGAGACAAGACTAGTACCTGAAGGAAACTGAATAATGTACTTCCACAAGAATCCGTGCTGGCCCCTATGCTTTTCAGCCTCTACATAGCAGACATTCCAGAAACCACACCAAAAAAGTTTGGATACGCAGACGACTGGACGCTTGCCGCAAGTCATAAAGAATTCGAGGTCACTGAACGCATTCTAACAAACGATTTAAATGCCCTAGGGAATTACTTCCGCAAATGGAGATTGCAACCCAATCCAACTAAGACAGACGTGTCCTGCTTCCATTTGTACAACAAGATGGCCAACTATCAACCTCAAATCAATTTTGGGGATAGACTCCTTAAATATAATAAACACCCAAAATACTTAGGTGTTACACTTGACAAAACGCTGAACTTTAAAGAGCATCTTACTAAGACTGCTGCAAAACTCCGAACTCGTAACAACATCCTGCAAAAGCTCTGCGGCACTACATGGGGCTCCTCAGCACCCACACTTAGATCGACAGCATTAGGACTGGTATACCCCGTAGCGGAATACTGTGCACCAGTATGGATAAACAGTCCACATACTCACCGTGTTGATGTCCAACTCAACCAAGCCATGCGAACTATATCGGGCACAATCAAGGCCACGCCCACTTACTGGTTACCAGCTTTGAGCCATATAGCTCCACCACCCATCCGCCGGGAACATGCCCTTGTCAGAGAATTTACAAAAATCAATACTGATCCTGAGCTCCGCTCCCATGTCGGAACTTCCGCCAGAGACATAAATAGGGTCCGTTCAAGACACCCGCCTCTAAAAACAGCAAAAAGGCTAGTAGATCAAAACTTTAATGTAACTGAACGGTGGAGACAATAATGGGAGTGGTTTGACTGTACCACTAACGAATTATTCAAAACATCAAAATCTGTAAATAAAATTAGAATCGCCCCAATGATACCCAATCTCCGATAGGAGAGGCACTCAAAGAAGAAGGTATTTCATCTGGTCCCATGGCCTTCTAATCTTTTATATGTTTTAGCGCTTTCTCAATTTCGTCTTTGGTGATTGGTGGCCCATTTCTTCCAGAGCTATGTCATGGCAACTTGTGGAAATTATATTTAAAACTATTTGCCTCTAGCATGGGTTTTCCCCGTTCGTTTAATATTTCAGAGCTTGCATTTTCGACGACGATATGATCAAGTACAAGCAAAACGAAGCGAATATGAATTTAAAGAATGATGGAAAATCAAATTTTCAACTGGCCATCCATCCCAATAAAATCCATCGCTTACCTACCTAAATATCCAAGAATTTCATTGGGAGCCAATTCACGGAAACCCTTCTATCGGTAGAGAGCTCATCACCTGCAAGCGGGAGCCAATTCATGTGCTCCCTAATATACAATATGTCTTTTACCATCGGTAAAAGAAAAAAAAGAAAGAAAACAAAAGGAAGTAAAAATATCTGATTTAATTGATGTTTGACGATTAAACAGTTGACACAAAAAGAAAACCTTACTAAATAATTAAAAAACAATCAAATTCGCCACAGTTTTGGGACCATGCAGATAAAAATATTTGTTCAATCTAAATTTCCTTTCTGAAAAATGCTTGTGGGTATACGTGGCTTCAGTTTATTCGTAGAAATTAAAATTAAAAATATTAAACATGAGCCGACGTACTGGCTAGCTTCATTTTTATTCCGATTGCGTTTTGCATATCCGATAGGTGCTTCTACGAACGTCATTCTTATTCTTAAATTATCGCTGCGATTCATATCGTCTCTGCATATAATAAAAATATTGTTTTGTAATGTAGTACTGTTTATTAACTTATCTTTTAGATTATGTCTGTCTGGATTTGTTAACTAAAGGAAGTGTAGCACAGCTTAACTGACCCATACATCTAACAGACACGCAATGAACACAAGATCACTTATCTATATGATGAGTTTTCCTCGTTTTATATAATTTATTTATATATTGGTACTAAGGCTGTGTAAAACTCGTTTCGTTAATTAAATTTGAAACACGGTTTTCCAAGACAGTTTTATTTCTTCTAAAGTTTCTCGGATTTTTTGTTAATTTCACAAGTAGAAAGTGTACAGATCCGCATACATTTAGACGCAACTACTGATTCCTGGGAGCTCTTTTAAAAATATAAAAGTATTATACTACTTTTACATTTGCATAGTCAATTATATTAAATATCTACGAAGAACGGATCTGCCTTTAACTGCAATTGAATAACAAATTATTTTAGGAGTGGATACGATTACTTCAAGCGGGTACATAATCACTACGTGTTACTAAAAATAAATTTTTATGGAGTATCAGAATGGATCGAATAAAATAATAATTTATGAAAAGGAGGTAAAAATGCACTGGACGAAAAAAACTTTTTCTTATCGTGCCTTGTGCTTTGCTTCAAATTGGAGGTTGTCTGTACTTTTCAAACCTTTTGTAAGCGTGTGATTTTTGGCTTTATAATTATGGTAGCTACGTTTAAGTTGTCACACTCTTATGTTTCTTTCTTTCCAAACGATGTTAATATGGCACTTGTAAGAATCTGCTTAGAGCCCACATTCCAAATGCTTCAATGCATTCTAACCTTGGCCATCAAGTTAATGCTGCTACAAAACATTATCTGTACCGTCAATCCCATCTAATACGCGCTAAAGTACCTCTTAAAGTTGGTGCTACAATTGCCGTATCCTATGCATATCATACATTGTCTATTGGAACAATCTTTAGGAAAAGCCACTCCACCAGCGGCAGTGAGCGTACCAAGCAGGGAAATCAGGTGCAGCCGCCTTGTACAATTTGGTGTCGTAACTCGAAAGGACTTAATACCAGAAAAAAGTCGCGCTTTTTTAGACATCGAAGGTGCATTTGATAATACCTCTATCGAGTCAATATATAGTGTACTGATAAGTAAGAAAATCAACAATGCAACATGCAGGTAGATTATTCAGATGCTTCACAGCAGAATAATATCCATGGATACGTATGAAAGTGACATAAGCTAAGAGGTGCCCTCAAGGAGATGCATTTTCACCAACATTATGGAATATACTTGTTGACGACAGCATTTAAGGGATTAACAGCCAAGGAATCTGGGTCCAGAGTTTCGCAGACGATAGTGTAATAGTGGCTGTGAGAAAATTTCACAGTACTGTATATATAGAATTGGTGTCTGAAAGAGAACCTCTCCGTGAGACCTTTCTAAAACTAAACTAATAACTTTTACTAATAAGAGGAAGCTTACTGGTCTGAGTGAGCTGAAATTATTTGGGGAGGAACTAGAAAGAACTAATGATGTTCAATATCTAGGGGTAATCCTGGATTACAAACTCAATTGGAGCTCTCACATTAACAACATAACCAAAAGGGCTGTGCGACTGTTTTGGAACCGCAGACGAGTTGTAGGTAAAACCTGAGGGCTGAAACCAAAGGTAATCTGTTGGTTATACACATCAGTGATACGACTGACTGTTGCATATGGTTCAGTACTTTGCTGGAAAAAGACGGCTTTACAATCTTGTGTGACCCCTTTCACCATCCTCCAAAGAAAGAGGAGCTTTTAAATATGACAGGAACCTTGAGTAGTACAGGAACGCCATCTTTAGAGGCTATCACAAATCTCCCCCACTGGAATTATATATTTCGGCGGTATATGACCATCCTGAGACTTAAAGAAAACAATACTCGGAGCCCAATATTAGGAGTTGAATAGTCATATAAATACTGAATCATCCTGGGACTTTACTTGAGAAATCCATCTTTCAGATGTCACTCTTTAGCTTGTCTGCATTTTTGTTTAATAATACTATCTTGTTCAAAATACTTTTGTTGTTGCTGGTGTTCCTTTGCAATAATATAATACAGTAATAGTGTCTAAAATAAAAACTGAAAACGTTGCTCAGATTTTAGATAATAAAGAAGGATAAAGCAGCTGGATGAATCATAATCCAGAAAATTTCAACCAAGTTGGCAAACCGGTTTAGAAGTGACCTTCACTTCTAAACGATGTAGTCGACCGTAGGTAACTGTGTCTAAATCCTTTCCTTACTATGTATAAGTTTTTCCAATCCATATATTTTCATATATTCTCCATATATTCGCATTTTCTTAATAAGGTCTCTGTTTTAAGATAAACTCTGTCTATCAAGTTTGTCACCAAGAAAACTCCATGGAAAAAATAAACATATTTTCAAGGTCAAGTTTTACCTTAAGAGTAATACAACTATTGCTATTGCTATATTGATATTGCTATACTACTAATTAGTGAAAAAAGATTATCAGGAACATGACAAAAACACATAGGAAATATCATACGTTTATCTCTCTCTAATAACAATGAACCATTTTTTTCTTGTCTGGGATTCGTCCGTTCTACACCGGTAGTACTACAGTTAAATAACTTGCTCTACATCTTTTATTAACCATGCCAATCCTAGGCACTTATGTATATCTGCTATATTTAGCTCTGCATTCACACTCGATAAATGGTGTAGCGATAGAGGTCGCCACTCTACTTGTTCTCTTTAATTTTATTTGTATAGTCTTATATTTATAGTCTCTATTTGTATAGTCTGAGATATTGAATCCGTCTTTGAATCGTTGGGACATTCGCCAGTTGATGAATGCATACTGACCGAAAAGTTATTGAGTTTGTTCATAATTTTCCTCAAGATTTTTCTTTCGGTAGCCTTACAAGCGTTCATATGCCGTTTGTTGAGCATCGCTTAGGGCAGGGATCTATATTCGACAATAGTATATGTACAGGGAGGGATAATTTTTATGTGTACAATGAGATGATCTAGACGAAATCAACATCATGTTAGAAGATCTGGAAAGAGCCTTCAGAGCAATCGGTTTAAAAATAAATATCCCCAAAACAAAAATGACGAACCTCGTTAGACACGAAATTAGAATAGGTAAGGATAACCAAACAGGTGAGGTATAGCGCATGGATGGGCAGCATATGATCTTAAAAACGTATTTAAAGACGGCAACATATTGATTAATCTGAACCGAAAAGTCTTCGAAGAGTGACAATGTTCTGCTAGTAATGACCTACGGTGCGGAAACATTGTCCCTAACAAAAAACAATGCTTCAAAACTAAGTAGCATAAAGAAGAATGTTCAACGATAGGAGTAACAATGAAAGACAAAATCACAAAGGAAGATCTACGAAACAGAACCAGATTTACAGATATAGTGAAGAGCGCTGAAAGATTGAAATGGAGATAGGCTGGCCACGTGGCAAGGATGAAAGATGAACACGAAAGTTAACTGAATGGCAAGAACAGATAAAGGAAACAGAGGAAGACCACCTACACGATGACAAGATGATCTGCGAAAGATAACGAAAATTTTTATTTGTACTGCACAATACCTTGCACTCTGGATACAAACAGGAGAGGCCTATGTCCTGCAGTGAACTTAAAACGGGCTGATAATGATGTCGAAGATGTGTACAAGAGAGTACGTGAGTGGGCGTTCTCTATTTTACCTCTCAATACTCCTAAGAATCAACCTTGATCCCTATCCATAAAAGAGGATCACTAACCATATGTAGCAATTACAGAACCGTTGTCCTTATCCCTTATGCAAGCAAAATCCTGCTACATATAATCAATGAACGGCTAAAGAACTTTCTACTTCCAGAGATAGCCGAAGAACAATGTGGATTTGTACCAGGAAAGGGAACGCGTGAGCAAATACTCAACACTAGACAGATAGTAGAAAAAGCGAGAGAACATAACATACCAATGTTGCTCTGTTTTGTAGATTACACAAAGGCTTTTGATTCAGTAAAATGGGATCCTCTCTGGAGTATAATGGAAAATATGGGAGTACCTAACCACCTAGTTAACCTAATAAGAAATCTGTATAATAAAAACTCAGGCAAAGTTAAAGTACATGGAATATATTCAAATGCATTCAAAACAGAGAAAGGAACTAGACAAGGTTGCATACTATCACCATTATTGTACAACATATATTCTGAATATATAATGAGAAAAGTACTAGATGAATGGGATGGAGGAATCACTATAGGAGGCAGAAAAATCAGTAACCTGCGATACGCAGATGACACACTTATGCTAGCAGCGAATGAAGTCGAAATGATTACTATCATCGAACGGCTAAGCCGAATAAGTGAAGAATTCGGACTTCAAATCAACACCGGAAAAACAAAAATAATGATTGTAGACAGAGCAAATAATAATCTACCGCATATACGCCAAATAGGGATTTTCGAAGTAGTCGACAGATTTGTATACTTGGGCTCTCTGATAACCAACAATGGTGATTGTTCCTCAGAAATAAAACGTAGACTAGGAATGGCCCGAACCGCAACTGCTAAATTAATTAAAATATGGAAAGACCGAACAATAACAAGGAATACTAAGCTCAGGTTGGTCAATGCCCTTATTTTTCCCATTGCTACATATGCAGCTGAAACATGGACTCTCAAAAAAATCGATAGGAGTAAGATCGAAGCCTTCGAAATGTGGGTATATAGAAGAATTCTACGCGTGTCCTGGACAGAACATAGAACCAACCTGTCAATTCTGGAAGAGCTTCATATAAAAGACAGGCTACTAAAAAAAGTAAACCAAGCATACCTAACTTACTTCGGCCACATAGCTAGAAGAACGGGCACCATGGAACTATTGGTAGTAGAAGGTAAGGTAGAAGGCCGAAGACCAAGAGGAAGATCTCCAATACGATGGGTAGACCAAATGAAGAGTTTGGTGGGAAAATCCCTACATGAAGCCGTCCATATGGCACAAGATCGCAGTCAATGGAGACAGCAGACTAACAATATTTAGGGTGTCACTACGCCCTGACAAGGGCTAAAGAATTGAGGAGGAGACTCCTAAGAGATTGACTATATTTAATATCGTTGTTCCAGTTCAGATTTTTTGTGAATTCAACGCTAAAGTAGGACACTAACGGTGTGAATTTAAGCCTTTCTCTATGGAGCATTATTTAGTTCTATCCCCGAGGTGGGATCGGGATCAAACAGGCTGAAATGCAAATTAACATACCTGAGCCACCAAAATATCATTGTTAATAAGAATTGTTAATAAGAATAAGCTAAGTATGATGACTTAAATGGTAATAAAGCAAACAAACTCAAATAAACTCACTTAATTAGAAGTTTAAATTATGAATGATTTTAATTAAAAAAAAACTCGTCCCCAAAACAAAACAGAATTTTCATTTGAAGTGTCAAAAGAATCAATAAACGAAAGACCCACGTAGATCTATACACTACCACTGATTTATTACTAACAATACTTAATATTCAAGAATGTACCTATGTTGAAACGGTCCATTCGTCTATTGTTTTATAGTTTAGTATTCGATGAGCGATGTTCAAATAGTTTTTCTTTTATTTGAATATTTGGAAATACCTAACGACGCGATCAATCTGGATTTCTAATTACAACTGAATTATAAAATTCGATGGGAAAAGTTCTGAGAACTATTCTTTCTTAATAATTAACAAACACAATGTTTCTCCACTGTCACTATCCGCTCCTTACAAATGCATTGCTGACCTGAAGAAACGGATCAAGTTTCTAATTCTCCAAAATCTTTTCACAACAGGTAATTTTTCTTGGAACGCTGTATGATTTCTTTATTTTTCTTCCTTCTAATTAATAAGTGTTCAATATGCGTGAAGATAAAGTAAATCCATTTCTGCCTCCTTTTATATCAACTGCTCTCGAAACTTTATGGCCAAATCAAATTAATCTTTTGACCACACAAGACATCTATTATAATACCAGAAAAAAAGCTAGAGAAAAAGGAAAAACCGTCTACAAAGTAACAAGAGATTAAAAATTTAGGAGGAATGGTATACCCTGGAAATATTAGGATATGGAAAAGAAGCAAATCAACCAACGGCAGAGGCAACAAAAATTATACAAGATCGGAAAGGAAGAACAGCCAGCGAAAGATCTCCAGAATCAGAAGATGATATGATCTAGAAACTCAAAAATAACTAAAATAACTTACATAAAGGACACAGATCCAAAAAACACAATCGGGCAAATGGAAAAGAAGATGTATGAAACAGGCCACTATATAAATAATACTATCGTAGCATGCTGGAACGTAAAATCACTAAATAGTAAAGAAATAGAAATAATTGAAGAAATAGAAAAATATAGAATAAGTATTATGAGATTAAGTAAAACTAAAATCAGGGGAAAAGGGATAAAATTACTATACCAGGGTGATTGATTAGTGTGAGGAAGCTCAGTAGATCTGTTATAGTAAAAATTACAAAAAAAAGTTATTAACAAAAATTGTAGGCAGCTTTAAACTCCATATTTTAAAATTAATTACAATCCTACAGGGTGTTCCATAAGATGGTGGCAGACTAAACTTATGTTTTTTTAAATGAAACACACTGTATTTTATTTTAAATTTGAAATCTGCTTCACTTCCACATTACAACAATGTAAGTTTTATTATGTTATACCGGGTATTTAAAAAGTTATAACCAATATTAACTGAAAATCGTATCAAGTTTAACTCCCTGTATAATTAAAAAGGACTGTAGGAACATTGATCTATTGCAACCATATTTTTTTAATAATTGTTAAAAACTATAAAACATATTCATTTTCATAATATTCGTTAAATCAAATACAGGGTAAGTCAAAATGCAAGTACATTATTTTCTTGGTAATTTTAAATAGAACACCCTGTATTTTATATCACTATCGAAAAGAACTAATATCGTACTTCATATTTTATGAAGTACTCCCTATACCTAAAGTTCTTAGTTTTAAAGATATTTTTATTTTTCCATCAAAGTATTAATTTGGTAGATATTTTAACGTTTACCAATAATTATTGTGAGTTGGCCATGATTGATTTGTCAAAAATTGACAGTTTGACATTAATATTTATTAATTCAGTATTGGGGTACACCGTAAATTAGCAACAATTATTATTTAGTAATTCAGTATTTGATTCAATTTAAATTACCAATAATGAATTTTACTACTGATGAAATGGTAGATATGATCTGGATATTGGGGGAATGCAATAAAAACTCATTACTATCAGCTAGAATTTATCAAGAACGGTTTCCAGATAGGCGACAACCTAGACAAGATACATTTGAAAAATTGAAAGATCGATTTAACCGCACTGGTTCAGTGAATTATGAAAAAGATGAACGAACAAAAACTAGTGTGACAGAGGAAAACGAAATGAGTGTGTTGATGGCGGTTACAGAAAACCCACATACAAGCATAAGGACTATTTGCTATGAACAAGAACTTAGTTACTACTCTGTTCAAAACATTCTATCTAAAAACAAGATGCACCCTTATCATATTCAAAAGCACCAAGAATTAATTAATGATGATTTTCAGAAACGAATAGTATTTTGTGAATGGGCCTTAGAAAAAATTAATGAGCAGAGAGATTTTTTTGATTATGTCCTATTTGGTGATGAAGCTACATTCCATCAAAACGGTTCTTTTAATAGGCATAACTTTCACTACTACTCAACAAGTAATTTATACCACATAGTAACACATAGTCAAACAAGATGGTCTCTAAATGTGTGGGGAGGTATCGTCGGTGGTAACCATGTAGTAGGACCATATTTTTTTGAAGATAATTTAAATGGTGAGATTTATTTAGATTTTATCGTAAATCAGTTACCGATATTATTAGAAGAGGTTCCACTTAATATACGTGAAAAAATGTGGTTTCTACATGACGGTGCTCCTGCGCACCACAACGAATTAGTACGTGGTGAACTTAATAATCAGTTTGGGAAAGATGGATCGGAAGGGATGGACCGGTAAGGTGGCCCCCAAGGTCACCAGAATTCAATAACATGGACTCATTTTTTTGGGGTTACGTTAAGAACGAAGTATATAAAATACCCCCAACAACAAGGGATGATATGAAAAATAGAATCCGAATTGCATTTCAAAATATTTCTTTACAAATGCTTAGTAATGTAACCAACTCTTTCAATGACCGTTTTCAAGCATGCATAGATGTTTTGGGAGGTCATTTTGAACACATTACTTAAGTAAGATAAGTTAAACTTACTGTTGTTTTTAATTTTTCTTTGTGTTGTTATATATATTTTTTTATTTTCCGTCGGTTATAATATTTAAAATAAATTTTATTTTAAATAAATTGTTTTCTTTGCTGTGTCGTTATTTCGTTACTAAATTATTAAACAATAATGTCAAACTGTCAGTTTTTGACAAATCAATCATAACCAACTCCCAATAATTATATTGTGAGTTGGTAAACGTTAAAATATCTACCAAATTAATACTTTGATGGAAAAACAATAATATCTAGAAAACTGATAACTTTAGGTATAGGGAGTACTTTATAAAATTTGAAGTACGATATTATTACTTTTTGATAGTGATATAAAATACAGGGTGTTCTATTTAAAATTACCAAGAAAATAATGTATTTGCATTTTGACTTACCCTGTATTTGATTTAACGAATATTATGGAAACGAATATGTTTTATAATTTTTAACAATTATTTAAAAACTATGGTTGCAATAGATCAATGTTCCTATACTCCTTTTTAATTGCACAGGGAGTTAAACTTGATACGATTTTCAGGTAATATTGGTTATAACTTTTTAGATACCCGGTATAACATAATAAAACTTTACATTGTTGTGATGTGGAAGTGAAGCCGATTTTAAATTTAAAATAAAATACAGGGTGTTCCATTTAAAAAAACAAAAGTTTGGTCTGCCACCATCTTATGGAACACCCTGTAAGATTGTAACTAATTTTAAAATGTGGAGTTTAAAGTTGCCTACAATTTTTGTTAATAACTTTTTTTAGTAATTTTTACTATAACAGATCTACTGAGCTTCCTAACACTAATCAATCACCCTGTATAAAACTATACATTATACTACTCAGGCATATAAGAGAACACGAGAGGAAAAAAGGGAGTAGGAATAATTAATAGTAAACGAGACTATACAGAAGAAAATTTTAAAACATGAAGCAATATCACCAATAATGTAAGTACCATCACATCAATATTCAAAACAACCAATACACTTAGATCTATCCTGTCCAAAACAAAACCTAACAACACACAAGAGATATCAAACAACTGCATTTATAAAATACCCTGTAAATACAACAACTTATATATGGGAGAAACCGCAAGACCACTAAGAGAGAGGATAAATGAGCATGAAACGATACACCAAAAACAGGGACTTCGATATATTATCTTCTTCTTTAAGTGGTGTATCCCAATGGTTGGATACCATCATCACTATCTTTACTCTATCTACCGCTGCTCTAAAGAGTTCTATAAATCTATAAAACTGCATTTAAACCAGTCCCTTAAATTCTTCAACCATGACACTCTCCTTCTTCCTATACTCCTTCCTTCCCTTATCTTTCCCTGTATTATCAGCCTTAGCACTTCATATCGCTGTCCCCTCATTACGTGTCCCAGATATTGTAACTTTCTTATTTTTATTGTGTTTATTTCGCATTCTTTGCCCAATTCTCGCAATACTTCCGTGTGTTAGTTTTCTTCTGTCTCCATGTTATTCTAAGCATCCTCCTGTAACACCGCATTCCAAAGGAATGCAACTTATTTATGTGTTCTTGCTTCAATGTCCAGCTTTCAAGTCTATATTGCAGTATAGAAAACATGTAGCATCTCAGTGCTCTTACTCTCAGTTCTAATCTAAGGTAACAATAAAACATTGAAAACTTTGTTTTCAAACTTCCACAAAATTTATTTTAACTTCACTACAGCTTTTTCAGCCGATTGCCTTTCTAAAGTAGTTTTCCGAGTTTCATGATCAGTAGAGTGTTTGGTTGTATTGTTAGTCATGATGATTAACTAGAGATGCTCTATGAGCTTTTAATGCATTGGTTTCCCGTTGCCTTATGCATCTCCACGCTGTTGACCATGTCTGGTTCGGCCGCCTTTAGAAAGACAATGAACATAGAATGGAAATATGCAACAATAATCATGAAATAAACAGACATGAAAAAGAGAAAAATCAAACCAATGAATCAATCAGACCGAAAAATCAAACTGAATGGAGAAAAATGTGTAGCAAATCCGTAAGGAGAATGTAGGGGCTATGGTTGCGCATACTTAAAGAAGAAGTCACCAATAATAGTGGAATAAGAAACACCGCACACATCATTCTCTATCATACACAATACATACGCTCTACATACATACAAACATTTACAGCACAAATTAACAATACTGAACATTTAGAATAATCATCGCCTGGTTTCAACTTCCAGAAAGGCGTCTTTACACGTGGAAATCCCCTCAAGATGGACATCAAGGCAGAATAGTACGGAATCAAATAGACTACATCCTAATAAACCACCGATTTCGAAACAATATTAAAGATGTAAAAACTTACCCCGGCGCTGACATAAACTCAAATCACAATTTACTCTGCTCCAAAATACAAATTAAATTGAAGAAATTAACAAAGCCAACTAAGCCTTGTAAGATATATCTCGACCCCCTGAAAACCCCTCAAACGCGCGAACACATAACACAGCAAATAAATAGTAAAATACACAGAATATCAAATATACCAAACGAAAACAGAACCATTAACGAATGCTGGTATGCCATTCAAAACTCGATTTTAGAGAACGTACAAGAGTCTTTGAAAACACCTACCATGTTAGCAAAAAATGAGTGGATGACACAAGAAATTCTAGATCTGATGGAAGTTCGACGGCAACACAAAAATAGAAATATTATCGAATATCGTGAAATTAATAAACGCATAAAAAGAAAAATTAAGCAAGCCAAAGAATCCTGGCCTGAGAATTTATGTAAAGAAATAGAAGACCTCCAAAAAAAGCATGACAGCTTCAACCTGCATAAGAAACTTAAATATACTGCCGGAATTAGAAAACAGAAAAATGCTCACATACTTAAAAGCGCGGACGGAAAAATTTGTGATCAAGAACAACAGTGCAAAGAATGGGAGAGATACATCACTGACCTTTTTGACGATGCTTCTAGGGAAAATGCTCCAAATACTGCCTATGACAACTAGTTGGACAGAGGTCCCAATATACTGAATTCGGAAGTCGAAAAGGCAATACAGCAAGCCAAAAACAATAAAGCACCTGGACCAGATCAAATCCCTGCCGAACTACTTAAACTTTTGGATGAGGAAATCATTGCCTGCTTAACCACTTTCTTCAACAAAATTTACAACGAAGGAAAAATACCAGATGATTGGTTAGAGTCACTCTTTATAACATTACCAAAGAAAAGCAGGCCCACCAAATGCAGCGATTTTAGACTAATCAGTTTGATGAGTCACACACTGAAGATACTCTTACAAATTATACAAAACCGAGTATTCCATCTATGCGAAAGTAAGATGGGTGATAAGCAATTTGGATTTAGAAACGGTCTAGGAACTAGAGAGGCACTATTCTGTATGCGCGTTCTATTACAAAAAAGTTGTGAATTCCGAAAGAATGTTTATGTTTGTTTCATCGACTTCGAGAAGGCGTTCGACAGAGTCCAACACAATACACTTTTCGACTGCCTACGGGCAGCAGGACTTGACCACTATGATATAAGACTGCTGAAATACTTATATTACAATCAAGTAGCCTCTATCCAAATTGGAGACAGTCCCACTGAAAAAATGCCCATCAAACGTGGAGTACGGCAGTGTTGTGTTTTGTCACCCACTCTTTTTAATCTGTACTCTGAAGAAATCTTTAGGGAGGCTTTGGATGACAGACAAGAGGGAGTAAGACTAGGTGGAGAAGTAATCAACAATATTAGATACGCTGACGATACAGCCATTCTTGCAGAAAGTTTACAAGATCTCCAAACATTACTAAATCTAGTCAGTGAAGCAAGTTATCGGAGAGGCCTAAAAATCAACATTTCAAAGACAAAGTGGATGGCAGTTGGAAAGATCCATATAGATCAAGGTCTGCTTTCTCTTAATGGAGAAGAGATAGAAAGGGTAAATCATTTCAAATACCTTGGCAGCTGGTTAAATGTAAATTGTGACTCTGATGAAGAGATAATATCCAGGATCGAAATATCACGTAAGGCTTTTATGACCTGGAAACCAGTTTTATGCAACAGAAACCTGTCAATGAACATTCGTAAGAAGGTCCTGAAATGTTATGTGTGGTCGATCCTATTGTATGGTTGTGAGACATGGACGTTAAAAACCACAATGCTAAACAAGTTAGAAGCATTCGAAATGTGGTGCTATAGACGAATCCTAAAGATATCGTGGGTTTCGCACACTTCCAATGAAGATGTTCTTCAAATGATCAACTCAGAACGTCTGCTCATAAACGTCATAAAGAGGAGAAAAACAGAATACTTCGGCCATATAATTAGAGGACCCAAATATCATTTACTTCGCCTTATAATACAAGGAAAAGTGGAAGGAAAGAGATGGATTGGTCGAAAGAAACTTTCATGACTGCGTAATATTAGACAATGGTGTGGTTTCACAGTAGAAGAATTATTTCGCGCAGCAGCCGACAGAGAAAGGTTTCAGGAAATTGTAAGCATGATGACGGCCAACGTCTGAATACGGACACGGCACCCAAAGAAGAAGAAGAATAATCAGAGTTTGTTTTTTTTTTCATGGGGAAAACATTCACCTTCACATGTTTATCAGTCAAATGTGGCTGTTGCCTATAACAACAAAAGTAAATCAACAATCTTGGCGGTTATACACACCGTTTTTCAACTAAATTATTTAAGAATCTTTTTGAGAACGATTTCCGGACCCGAAATAGAAACGTCAATTTTTTTAGGTTGTGTGTTAGGAATGTAATTGTCATTACACTCAATCGTGGCTTACTGCCATATAAACATAAGGAACCTATACACAAAATAAGGGATATATACCAAAATACAATACAAAAGACACTACAGAAATATGAAAAGATTAAAAAGGGGGCTCAGGCTATATCTTTCTACCTCTCCTCTTCTACTCTTAACACTGTCAAATTACATACTAATAGTATTCGCATAAAAATAGAGCGGTGTGTAAGAAAAGTAGACCCAATGTCACCTACACTTTGTAATACGGTGTTTTAACATGCTTTTAAGAAGTTGGATTGGATGAGAGGTGGTACAGGAGCTCGTTCTTCTTCTTCATGCGCCATCTCCTCTAAGAAGGTTGGCAACCATAATGGCAATTCGCACTATCGATACCGCTGATCTAAAGAGGGCAGCAGAGGGCATGCAAGTGCAATTAAACCAAGCTCTCATATAGTTTAACCAGGAGATGCCTCTTCTTCCGCGACTCCTTCTACCCTGTATTCTTCCTTGCATTATTAACTGCAACAAGTTATAACGCTTGCCCCTCATGACATTGCAGTTTTCTGACTTTATTTGTATTTAAAACCAGAGGCAGCTTCAGAATTAAACAGATCGAAAGATCTACAAAAAGTAGAAGAAGAAGAAGAAGAAGGATTGGATGAAAAAGGGAATCAAAATACATGGAGAATATCTAAACAACTTTAGTTTCATCGATGATGTAGTTATGATAGCTGTGGATCTAGTAATTTCAAGAGAGATGGTACAGGAACTCGTTCTTCTTCTTCATGCGCCATCTCCTGTAAGAAGGTTGGCAACCATAATGGCAATTCGCACTATCGATACCGCTGATCTAAAGAGGGCAGCAGAAGTGCAATTAAACCAAGCTCTCAAATCGTTTAACCAGGAGATACCTCTTCTTCCGCGACTCCTTCTACCCTGTATTCTTCCTTGCATTATTAACTGCAACAAGTTATAACGCTTGCCCCTCATGACATTGCAGTTTTCTGACTTTATTTGTATTTAAAACCTCTTTATCTTTTCCCATTCTTCTCAACACCTCGACATTCGTGACTCTATCCACCCAACTTTTTCTAATATCCTTCTGTAGGCCCATAACTCAAAGGCTTCTAATCTCTCCTAAACATCTTTCTTTAATGTCTAAGCCTCTAAACCATAAAATAATACGGATAACACGTAGCATCTCAGAAGTTTTATCTTTAAAGAAATTGAAATGTCCCTGCTGCAGAATATCCTTTTCAGTTTGTTGAAAGAATTTTTTGCCTATTCTTGCCTTAATCTCTTCTGTGTACTCATTATTTTCGTTAATTATTGTACCCAAATATTTATATTTTGCAACTTTTTTAATTTGTTCTCCATGTATTGCTATGTTTTCTTGGCGCTGTTGGGCTTTTGTGATTACCATAAATTGTGTCTTTTTTGTGTTTAGGGACAGTCCGTTGACTTCACTGACTTCAACCACTCTGTCAACCATTTGTTGTAAATCCTCAAGACATTCCGCTAATAAAATAGTCTCGTCGGCAAGCCCCGTATATTATTGATTGGTCGGCCATTTACTTTTATTCTCATAGTTAGTTCTTCTAGTGCTTCCTGGATTATTTCCTCTGCGATCTCATTATAATAGATAGCGCTAATGATCCTAATGTCTCTCATATCTTTTTCTCTAAGTTTTTCTTTTAACAATACCGAAACTTTTACCATCTGAAGGCCATAGGCATAAATTAATAAACATATAGAATATTTGAAATCTATTCAGTAACATAGTCCATTTTTCACTTTTTTTGAGATATGACAGTCTTCTTCCTAGGTAGAGATATATTCCCCTCTGGGGGAATAGTTTATGGTAAACAAGTTTTCACTCCTTAATGAACACTGTGGACGTATATATTTCATTTATGCTTTAATATCTTCTATTCTTTGTTTTAAGTGAAGTCTCGACCATAAACATTTAAAATTATTTTGTATGACTGATTTGGCGTATTCTTAAGAGCAAATCACAATGAACTACAACCAAACAAATCTGAGTTGCCGATGGAATGATAATTATGGATTTACGGCAGGACTACCCGGTAATTCAGATACGATGTACCTGGCTAGTTCAAGATTGGTCCAAAGGCGTCGACAAAAAAGGAAAAAATTAATAATTTATAAAATACATGCATTAACTATTTTTTTTTTATTTTTCCTTGAATATTCTTTTTAGATAATTAAATAGATCAGTAAATTTATCTAATGCAGACCCTAGACAATAAAACAGAAGCAGGAAAGGTGTAACTAACAAGTGAAAAATGCAGTAACTGGCATATCACAAGTATTTGCAAAATGAGACAAAGGAAAATAAAAAAAACATACAGAGAAGCTTAGAATGAATCAAAAACGATTTTAAAGCAAACACATTAGCGGTCATCGGAAAATTTTATTAATCAAATTAAAAATGATTTGAATGGAAGACAAAATTTTGCTTCCAAAATCATTAAACAAATGAATAGAACAGCAAAAATACCCCCATTTAGAGATCTTTAACGAACAACAATGCCTCTGTATAGCTTTAATGCTTCTGTATAGCCCTAGCAGCTATACAGAAGGGATCTTAGAAGAAAAAAAAACGAATATGGAATTATGAAATATGAATAACGTTATATCTGTTTGAATGTACTGCCTAAAAAATCTCCATAACAATTTCAATAACTACAGGTCTCAGTCTGTTGAATTAGATTTATAAAATATAAGTACATTGATAAATACACTTCATTAAAATTTCATTCGTGAACTATTTACGTAACAGCTCACTAGAATTAGCAGTTCATTTGTTTAAATTCAGTTGAAAAAGTCGTTGTGTTTTAAATAGTTCCTAGTTAAGCAGTGAAATTCAAGAAAGTATTTCAAGATAATAATATTAAGTACTTTATAGGCTCCTGCATTTTAATAGAAGTTCAGCCACGATTTTATCCTTATGCCTTTGATAGTACTGATGGATGAAATCAAGGAGAACCCCAGTTCTCTTTAAGAACCCAGTTTAACCCTAAATTTTCGTTTCTTTTTGCTAACTCATATGATATTTTCAGTACACAAAAACGCATAAGGGATAAAATCATATTAGAACTTCGTATTTAAATCCGACGGCCACCCTTAAATACATTTTTAAAATGTATTTTATATTAAAATATACTTTGTAAAAATATGCCAGTACAGATATTTTTTTAAAATGGAAAAAATTAATAACAGCATGGAAACAGAAGAAAATATTATGCTAACAACGAGAAGAATATATTTAACTAGATACCAGTTACGAGGAATGCCATGTGGTGAATTTTAGGGGTGAAAAATGGTTTTCAAAATGGATTTAAAGCGAAACTAGACTTTCCATCAAAATAAGTCAAAGGCAAAAGCATCGAGAAAAAAGACAAAACAAGAAATGTAAAGGTAGTGGGGGCAAAAATATTGTTAGACAGGAAGTGCCATCGTGAGAGGCCATATTATACAAGGAAATAGTCTCTTTCATTAAAAAAAAAAATCAAATTTAGTTGGGTTATGTTATTGCTGATGTTATTGTTTGTCCCAACTGTCACATAAAAGATATAAAATGTTATATAATATAAAATATTATGTAATACAAAATAAATAAATAGATAAATTAAAACCCCAAAACCACTGTATGATTATTGTGAAGTGTCGTAAAATTTAAATTTGGTACCTATGCATTTCCGGATATGTCCGCTATCAGAGACCACTTTTATGAATTTTCTCTCCTTTTCATAACGATTAAATTCCCTCTTTTGTCTTTTTGCTAAATGGGAAAAGTTGTAGTGTACGTACGGTTAAACGAACGTTTTCATGACAAGTTTGTATCATTTATATGTTATATTTATATGTTAATTATCATGTTATGTATCACTTATGTTATTAAATAGGATGAATAATAGGATGAATAATATAAGAGGAAGGCGATGATATTTTGTGGCAAATGATGAGTAGGATATTTGAGGAAGAAAGGATGATCAATGTATGGAGAGAGAGAAAGAGAGAGTGATTGTATCATTATACAAAGATAAAAGATCAAGACTGTAAGAACTATAGAGGGATAAAGTTAATGTTGTACAAAATGAAAATTTGGGAAAGAACTGTAGAGCGAAGGGAGAGAGACATCGATAGAAGAACAGTTTGCGTTTATGCCAGGAAGGAGGACAACGGATGCTTTGAATGCTTTCGAGACAATTGATAGAGAAACACGGTGGGAAGAAAAAAAGAGCTACATTTGGTATTTATAGATCTTGAAAAGGCGTACGACACAGTTCCTAGCAAAGAGCTTTGGAGATTTATGAAAGAGGTAGTTCCTGAGAAGTATGTAACACTCGTGAAGGATGTGTATGGGAAAGCGTACACCAAACTAAGGACTTGTGTCGGAATGGCCGAAAGTTTTCCAGTGACGGTTGGTTGGCATTAAGGCTCTTTACTGTTCCCTACCTGTTTATTCTTATTACGGATGAACTGACAGAGAAAGTAAAAGAGGGGTCAATGCTCTTTGCTGATGATATCGTTTTAGTAGAGTAGAGCTAAGAAATGTTAGAGGAGAAGTTGAAGAAGGGCTACTGAGGAGGAGAAACTATTAAAAGCTAAGATCACATTTGGAGTAAATAAACCTAAAGAATAGGCAGCAACAGAAGCCATTGGATACCAAATCCAGAATCAAAGAAAACTTCCATATTGTTTTGACGAAGAAATAGAACAAGAAATAAAGGAGAAGGAGATCACTATCAAAAATTCTTAAATACAAAGAATATAACGGATAAAATAATCTACAAGGAGTCTCAAGCTAAAGTACGAAAAATGATATGTCGGAAGAAAAATGAAGCACAGAAAATTGGAGTTTTAAAATCTTTACGACAAGATAAGAAGAGCCGGGTCCAGATAACATCCCTGCAAAGTTAATTAAACAGGGTACAACTAAACTATATACTTACAAGTTTAGCCAAACTGTTCCAAAAATGCATAAATGGAATGACAACACCAGAGGAGTGGAAGACATCATTCATATCCACTATACACAAAAAAAGCAGAAGGAATAAATGTGACAATTACAGAGGCATTGCCGTGACAGACTCGGTCAGTAGAACAGACAGGATTTAGGGCAGGTAGATCTACTGTTGGCCATTTGTTTTGCATTACACAGATTATTGAAAAGAAAATAGCCGTTAATCAAGAAGTACATTTATTGTATGTAGACCTATGAAAGGCTTATGATAATGTACCACATTATAAATTATGGGAAGCGTTAAAGAAAACAAACATAAGTATGAATTTAATAAATATGACGAAGGAACTGTACGCTAATGCTAACTCAAAGGTAAAAGTTGAAAATAATCTGTCAAGTGGATTCCAAATGAATAAAGGCCTTAAGCAGGACTGCTGTCTCTCTCCGACATTATTTAAAATTTATCTAGAAAGGCTCTAAAACTGTGGAAGCGCAAATGTAGAAATATGGGAATGCGCATTAACAACAACAGCATATACACTTTGTCATTTGCAGATGATTAACTAGTGATAGCACCCGATTATGAAGATATTGAGTATATGACTCAAAAGTTAATCGAGGGGTATAAAAAATGGGGACTTGAAATCAATATCCAAAAAACCGAGTATATGTGTATCGGCGGAAAACAACAGGATCTCATATTGGAAGATGGAGAAGTTATCAAACATTGCAACACATAAATATTTAGGTATGATCATCACAAAAGAAGGCAACGTAGATGACACAATTGAGGAGAAAATCAACCAAGCAAGAAAATCAATTTTCCTTCTCAATAGTACACTTTGGGATCAATCAATCTCTAATAATAACAAGCGAAGATATATAATACAATCATTAAAAGTATAATTACCTACAGTTGTGAAGTATGACAAATAAAGGAGATACAAGAAAAAACTTGAGGCAACAGAAATGGATTTCTGGAGACGTTTAGCTGGAAAATCTAGACTAGAAAGAGTAACGAACAACAGAATAAGAGAAATTATGAAAGTAAAACATAGTAGACGACATTGGTACCCAACAACTCAGATGGTACGGTCATGTACAGAGAATGTCTTAAGAACGTCTCCCAAAACAAGTCTTAATGTGGATCCCTCACGGTAAAAAAAAAGAGGAAGACCCCGCCTTAGTTGGAGAGAAGGCATCAATAGAGAAATGAAAGAGAGAGACATAGAAGAAGACTTTGGATGAATCGATCAGGAACAATTTAATAAACAATGAACAACAAGACCAGTACCATAATATTATAAAACTCAAAAAAAATACAGAACATATAAAAATAATTGATAAAGATCGACTAATTAAACAATACTAAATTACAAAAGGCAAGAAAAAAGTGTAGGATGCTCCATGAAAAGATGTTGGATGAG
Source organism: Diabrotica balteata (assembly GCA_918026665.1). Classification (NCBI taxonomy): domain Eukaryota; kingdom Metazoa; phylum Arthropoda; class Insecta; order Coleoptera; family Chrysomelidae; genus Diabrotica; species Diabrotica balteata. Next base: position 85,794,769 of record OU898285.1, on the reverse strand, counting down.
AAAAGTTTGATGTCAAACCAGGTAACAAATTTAAACCTTGGAATGACGAAGAAAACTACCGAATCACAAAAATTAGTGGTCTGTTTCGATCAGTCTTCGGTCTCTTTTTAATATACTATATTAATTTATATGTATTATTTTATATTTTTTTCATAAGTATGTCATGGCATGACATACCCTTTTATTAAGATATATTTACGCCGCCTTTGGTATACTTTTCTGTGTCTAATCAACAAAAGCTTTGTAATTCCGACAGAATTTACCGAAAGGTTCGAAGAAAAATCTTATTCAAATAGAATGAAAGTTGCGATGCTAGCTGGAAATTACTATAGTTACAGGTACGATAACGTTCAGTCAGTACCATTATTTACGACTGCCGTCCATTGTGGGAACCTTGAATTACTTTATATAATGATCAACTTTGCATGGTTAATAAAAACAGTTTTTTGAAAGGCAGGTACTTCTTCGATTTTTACAAAGATTGCTTAGATTCACCACCTCGATAAAAAAAGGTAGGACAAATATTTTAATTTCCCAGAATGTCTTTTTGGCTTTGTTGTTCGACTCATTTCGGGAACCAAACACTAAACAACTTGTCTTATTGGGTAAGTCATTTCTATAATTAAGGTATGTACATTAAACGTGTTCTACTCTATTCTTAATCCCCATTTAAAATCTATTCTTGATTACTTTGGCCCCCTAAAACTTGTTTAAAAACAAAAATGACAATTTAAAAATCAGTCATGGAACTAATTTTAATATTTGGATCGGAACGTTGGCAAAAAAAAACTACAAAAGAAAAGTTCCTAAGTACCGTAATTATCAAAAGAAGTAATCGAATGTAATCGATTACATATACAGGCAAAATAACAACAAAAATAGCCAAACACATAAAAAAAGAAAGGAATAACACCAGCTTCCGAACAAATAACAACCTAGGCAAATATATTAAAAATAACAAGAGCCAAAATAAAAAAAAACCACTTAAATAGTGGTGTGTACACACTTCAATGTGGCGACTGCCCAAAAACTTACCTCGATCAAACTGGTAGAAACTTTAATAAACGAATATCAGAACATAAAAGGGCTTTCAATAATAGAAAAACAGATTCGACATACGCACTTCACCTTCTAGATCATAATCATTCTTTTAATGACAAATTTAAAATTCTTCACATTCAAAATATCAACAAATTAAAAAACACAGATATAATTCTGAATGACCAACTTGAGACAAATAGTTCTCCCCTCCTCAACCTATTTCATTAGAGACTATAAATTGTAAACGCATGCCAAAAATAGATCACTTGAGACACTTTTTGTGGAAGTTTAAAAACAAAGTTTTCAGTATTTTTATTGTTACATAAAATGAATTTCCATCAAGTAACGGTCGAATCCATCAATTATGTTATATTGGATTTATAACATGGATGCAAAACCAACAATTACATGAATGAGTAGTATGATGGCTAAAGGTGCAACAAAAAAGTGCAATTCTCAAATTAATCAAGGTGCAAAGACATGTCTTCCTTACTAGACATGCGCCAGTCTACAAACCATTGGACTGCTTCATGTAAACTTTAGGTACCAACAAGCGACTTAGACAGGAGACCGAGATAGATGACTGATAGACAAGACCGATTCTGGTCTCTTTATGTCTGCTCTCAATGCTATTGTAATAAGGTCGTACTGCAAACCAAAACAGAGACAAGCTACAAACAACTGTCTCCTATCTGTGTCTCGTCAATCTTCTTGAAGGAGTAGTGAAGTCTTTTAGCAGTAATTTGTAACATGGTTTGTTATTAAAAATAATAACCTCCCAAATAAAATTTAATGACAAGGAAGACGAATTGCTAATAGAGTTATCTATTAGCAAGGATCGATAATATCCTGCAAGGATGTTATCGACCACCCTGTATATGAGACATATAGTTTTTCTTTACCGTGTTGGTTTCATTGTTGTTATTGTTATTGTAAAATTTATGCAGTCGCGATTTGAAAGTGTTGTCGATAAGATGGTGTGGGTATGAATTAAGTGTTAGTGCTGTTTTTGCTTTTATAATGGCCTGAGGTCTATTGATAGGATCGGATAATCTAATAGCTCTATTGGCGAATCCGATAACTACTGATTCCTTTTGAGATAAGGAATGGTGAGAGTGAAAATTCAGATATCTCGAAGAACAGGTTTTTTTGGTGGCAACATTACGGTTGCTCATAAAGGGCACACTATTTTGAAAAAGAATTTTACAAGATTAAAAACAAAATCCCCTCTATTAAAAAAATCGCATGTTGTGTATGGAATTCCCTGCTCGAATTGTGATGGAGGATATATTGGACAAACCAGTCAGCTACTAAACTCAAGAATACGTTCCCACAAATATGACAAAAAAACTCAACCGCCCTCATAAAACATGAAAATGAAAAGAAACAAAGTTGATTTTGACAAAACCAAGATCCTAAAAAGTGAACATAAGATGAAGAAGAGGGCGCTTCTAGAGTCTATACAAATCATAAAAGATAATAACGCAATCAATAATCAAAAAGATGTCAAAAATTGAAACAAATTATATATTAATTTAATTTAAAAACACACAAAAAAATAATCTCAGAACGTCTATGATGTTAAAATAACTGATTGTTTAAACGATAAACTAACATCAATAAACAACATATGAGATTTAAAATACATTTTACATGTAGTGACTTAGTGGGTCTGTTCTATGCTTTTAATATTATTTTAATTGTGACGTCTATGTATACTTGTTAACACCGAATTTTTACATGCTTGGTAAGTTCAAAGTTACACTTTTAAACCGTATTATGTCTTTGATAAAATGTTTTTTTAGTCAATATTACTTCTTGAAAAAGGCATGGATTTCCTGCCCAAACGTAGAAAAAAATATATGAAAATGTCTTAGTATCAAAACAATTTTTTTTATGAACCTAATCCCAAGAAAATCCACTATATATATATATATATATATATATATATATATATATAATATATATATATATACATTATATACTTAAAGAGTAATGTATTCATATTAAAATGAGACGAAGTTGATAATACTCTGTAAGCACATTTAAATGTCGGTCGCATCGGTGTTGACTAAATAAGTCTTTAAAAATACGTTGTAAGGAGTATTTTTATAGAATGTTGGCAACTGTGTGCCCGTTCAGTTCAGACAAACCGATGGTATCGCAGTGTTAGTTATGGGCTACAAAATATGCCTACTCTTTGCTAACCAGGATTAATGCCCTTATTATTTAAAGCCGGAGCGAGCGTTTCCGCCAAACTGTTGCATTTTAATTTTACTGCCGCAAAGATATGCATTCACACTGCAACGATCACACCTCGCCGTCAAAATTATGAGGGTGAACTTAAATGCACACTTATTTAGGGAATTTTTGTATTTGTTGTATATTTTTTTCGAGCCTACTACCTTGATAAAAGCGAAAAATAATTAAAAGCAGAGTTAGACGTATTTCCTGTAATTTTTCCACTATTCCCATTTCCAATATTGTTAAAATAACTGTCAAACTTAATGTGAATTTTGGGAGAAGATTAACTAATTATTAATCTTCTCGAAATTTGGTATATTTAAATAGATTATTGGTAAATAAATAAACTTTTATTTATCCAGTTAATGTGAAATAAGTGACGAGAAAATGTTTCCAACTGGGAACGGACCAGGATCAAATAATTTTCAGTACCCTAAAGTGCAGTTTCCAACTGTAATGCAGAACGAGCCTACAAATCTAATACATCCGTATTACCAAATACTCAAGATCCGCCATTGTGCTCAAATCAACCAACAGTCAACCAAATGATACCTTTTGATAATATTATCAACAACAATATCAGGTATAGCCAGTAGTTGCCCAGCAAACCAACTTTTCTCATTCTACGTCAAACTCTCAAGCTGGCCTACGGATGCCAACACAATTCCAGATTTGGTAGATTTTGCTGTAACAAAAGGGAGATCTGACATCCATGGTGCAGTAGAGTCAAACTTCGATTTAACGTCAGATCACAGTACAATAATAATAACTTTAAGTACACACATAATATGGAGAACACCACCAGCCAAACTCACAACTAAAGAAACAAACTGGGATGTTTTCCAAAATTCTGTAAATACAAAAATTAGACTAGATATTAGGATAAAAGAAACAGGATGGGAAGCAACACCACAGCGCCAAAGAAGTGTGCAAGAAAACCATAATATCCCCCTTCATATAAGAGAACTGGTAGCAGAAAAAAGAAGAGCTCGACGCATATGGCAACAAATGAGAAATCCACTAAATAAAACGTATCTTAAAAGGTAGTCATAGACAAATGAGCATTACATGAATAAAAAAACGACTCTTTCCAGTTTTATGTTTTGAATCTCTCACATCAAGACCACTCTATATGGACAGCTACAAAAAAGTTTAAACGACCGACAATAACAAATTCACCTTTAAGAAAAACAAATATGACCTGGGCCCGCACAAACGCCTTCCATGCCATGGCAACTATCTCTTCCTCTAACAACATTTACTCCGACAAAGGTTCGACAATAAATAAAAATGCTAAATCCTAAGAAAGTTCCTGGCTATGATTTGATAACAGGGGAATTACTTCAGAAGCTACAGAGAATAGCAGTGGTGCTATTAACAATAATATACAATAGCATACTACGTCTTCGATACTTTCCAATACAATGGAAATTTGCTCAAGTTACTAGATTCCGAACCGTGGTAAGCCGCAACGCAGCAATCAATCGCCTAAAGCTACCCATATGTCAAAGTATAGAATGCACTATTACTAAATCGAGCAAGTGTCCATAAACAAAATTATACCACAACAGCAATTCGGATTTAGACGTGAACACTCAACCATCCAACAATGCCACAGAATAGTAAATATAGTTAAAAACAACTCTCGAAAAGAAAAAGTTTTGCGCTGGAGTATTTCTAGATATACAACAGGCATTTGATAGAGTATGGCATGAAGGTCTCCTCTACAAACTGAAATTACACCTAACAGACCAACTATACATTATACTAAAATCATATCTTACTGACCGTTCCTTCCAAGTCAAAATTGAAGACAACTACTCAAATTACCACATCATACAATCTGGCGTACCTCAGGGTACCGTTTTGGGCACATTTCTGTATCTGATATTTACAGCAGACGTTCCAATCAACAATGATACCTTCTTAGCTACATTTGCCGATGACACGGGAATCTTGGTAATCTTGGCAATCGACTTATGATATTACTTAACTTTAATACGTAATTTGCAAAAAACCCAGAGGTTTCAAAAAAATTCGATTTCAGAGAACGGGATCTAGCGGGACCCTTTGTGCTGTCATCTATTTCCTCATCTGAAGTTGCACATGGACCTAAACATATTTTCAGAATAACAAGGAACTGAAAGAAAAGGTCCAGCTATATCTGAAACATTTTAATAATTTGAAAGGTGAGTTCCAAGACCCTGGTGTACGAAAATTCAGATCGTATAAAATAGATCGAATAGAATGGTAATTGTATAAACTTGTTTTTTATAGTTATTCTTACCTCTGAGTTGCTTCATGTGAGCAACTGCCATCCGAAGAATCGTCAGCTTGTCAGGCTTCCTGGCAAGGGCACTGCATGTGGGAACCATGTCTGACAATTCGGTAATGTAAGCTGTCATCTTATTTCTCCGCCTCCTTTCAATTTCGCAATGATTCTCCCTACAGTAAGTCGCAAGAAAACGCATCGGTCATTACATCATTTTGACTATTTATTTCAAGTAAATATTGTTTTGTGTTACAATCCTCTCAGATACTCTTTTTTAATCATAATGTTCTATTAAATCTAGGTTAATGATAATAATTTCAATTTTAAAAATGCAAAAATAAAAACTGCATCAAGAGAAACAAATTTTTTGTCCGTGAATATCATTGTTAAAGGAATTACTTTAGTAGTTTCAGAAGATTTTGATCAAACATATTAGAAATATTAACAAATTTTGTTTTTTCATTTTTAAAATCAGTAGCCAGATAATGCTACTATCTACTTGCTGGAATTTTTTACTGTGAGAGTAATGTTACTTAATTCTAAAATTTAGTTTCCCTCAATTAGCATTCACACATATATCACAATCCTTTGTTCGTTCTTGTTCACTGTTGGGTCTCATTTTAGATCAAACATAACAATTAAACAGCACAATTCCATAAGAAAATTGCTTCAGAATCATAAGAGTGTATACAATTTAATAAATTATAGCACACGCAGCTTGCAAAACGATGCTTCTAACGTGAAAAAAATGTTTAAAAAATGAATATCGACCAAGTTGGACCCTGTAAGTCGAGTCCAATGATATTTCGTCCGTCGGCAAAGTCAAACAGATAATATTTGTATGTTATGAAATTCGAGTAACCGATATCCAGGGACGTATCGCGATATTCGTTTTTTCATCGACACAAATTTTTTGATACAAGTATTAAATCATAACATAACAATGTGTAATGTGTATATTATAGTCAAAGAGCAGAAAATCTGATTTTGGAAAAACAAGCAAAACGTTATATTTCTTTGTTTTTTAAATGGTTAAAAGTGAAACGCAAAAAAATTATCACTCTACCACCCTGTCGGAAAAAATACTAGCTGATACAACGGCATCTACTATAGGGCTTTTTAACGCTTCCTATTTGTTTCAGGCACTTGTTATGGGTCATACAATTTTAAGATATCTATGTCATACGTCTTTTGTATGTACAGTTATTGGTATATACTATATACCAATAACGTATGATGTAGATATATTAAAATTATACGACATATCATAAGTGTCTGAAATATATGAGAACCGTTGAAAATCCCCATTAGCGTTTAACGATGACGTACATAGACGAAACTGTGGAAAAGTATTTTACATTTAAGAAAATATTGTTTTAAACAAAGTTAGCAATTTATAATGAAAAACCGAGTTGTTTTAACTGAAATAATCATCATGTTAGCGTACCTTTTCTAAAATATTTCTCCTGCAGGCGAGCTCTCATCATCGTCACTATCCACCAGATTAATAATAAGTTGTCCACTGTTTGAAAATAATTGTCCTAGTCTTCTGTACTCATTTTCTACTTTCACTACACGGTTTACTGCTTTTTTCCAGTCGGCACTTGTAATCTCTGATAGTTCATGTCGAATTAAATCGACCACTTTCGCGTCAAATTTTGGAAAACTATTCTTCCTCCGAATCCGTTTTTTTATTTGTCCCCAAATAAGTTCGATAGGATTGAATATACAAAAATAAGGTGGTAACCTCAAAACATTATGGCCATGTTGTATTGCAATAGTGTCCAGTATATATTGTTTCTTATAAGTTTTAGTACGAAGTACTTCAAGTAACTGTTTCTTATTATAGTTGTCTTCAAAATACAAATCATTTTCTGTGAGGAAATCTTTTAGTTCCTGTTTTGAAGATGAACTGTTGGGAATTTTTTTGAGAAGCCTTGAGTGGTAACTAGCATTGTCCATAACTATCACACTGCCCGGTGTTATATTGGGAAGTAATGTATTTTTAAACCACTCTTCGAATATAGTAGAATTCATATTCTGATGATAATCTACACTACATTTTTCTATTTTTTTTCCACAAAGCATTAACCCATTTGGCACCCAACCATTTGAAGATCCACAGTGCACAATAATCATCCGAGAACCTTTATTCGGAGGTACTCCTTTTAACTGGCACCGAAGTGAACCATCAGTCCAACCCTTACTAGCGGTATCATGCGTGTCATACCATGTCTCGTCTAAATAATATATAGTCCGCTGTTGGTCTCGATATTCTTGAATTTTTTTTAAATAATCTAAACGCCAGTGTACTATCCTCTTACTTTCCATAATAGCCACCCGTTTATCAACGATTTTGTATTTGAACCCAAGTTTTTTCAGCCTCCTACGTAAAGTGGTTTTAGGGCAGCTCCTTCCCATCGCAACAAGCTTGGTGTATATAATATCAATTGTTGGTATTACATTTTTTTTGTATTCCTCGTAAACCAAATTCCTTAAACATTTAGCAGTCACGATATTAATTTGTTTAGGTTTTCCAGCATCCGATCTTCTTTTTCTCTTTTTAACACCACTTTTCACGATGTCGCGCATAGTAGAATACGGAATTCCGGTTAGAAAGGCTGCTTTTCTTATAATACTGCCTTTACAACTATTTTCAGGATCATTTTGAAGATTTTTGTAAACGTTCATACAAATGCTCTTAGATTGTTCATTCAAAACAATTCTTTTCTTTGGAAGTCTTAAACACTTTTCTACAGTTACAGTCTCAGTGTCATTGTTTTTTGTATCACTTACACTTAAAAGATTGTTGACTACTATACTTTCTCTACTACTACTTGGGTTCTCTTGCTCCCATGCACGAAAAACTGTAGGCGATTTTTCCCATGGTCTAAACATTTTCTTTATAAACAAATAAACAGTTTCAAAAAAAACAAACAACAAAAAATACTAAAATTATTATATCTAATCACAATGAAATTTCAACACAACTTAAAATTAAAGCAATGCACAATGCACATCTATAAAAAGCTAGTTGTGAAGATACAACTAAACTAAAAATTTACAAGTCCTGTCCCTTAGATAAGGCACATGCCGGTATTTTTACAACAGGATTGCAACGTCGTAAATCAATCCGTTTAAAACTTGAAAATTGATACTTGGGCATTAGTACAGTTAAAATTGTTAGACGGTTATATTTATACGAAATATTAAGCAATATAATTGAAACTTTTTTCTACTTTTAAGGATAAAAAAGCAAGTTCATTAGCGGAAGGTAATTCAAAATTATACTGCACATTATATTTGAAGCATTATTTGGTCAAAACATCTCATTTTTGGTAGTCAAAAAAAATATTAAATGCATATAATAATTTGTCTGGACTAAAGGTGGTAAACTATGATCTGGAAGTTATATTTTTGTTTGAATTTGCCGACGGACGATAGAAAGTCGGTGCTAACTATACTTTTATAGATTGGTGATCAGGTATGAAATTTTAGAGGTATAATTTGAAGATAGACATGATAACCAGAAATTATCTAAATTTTCACTCCAATTTTACCATCGCCTTATTATGTTATTAAAATATGGGTGGTTATAACTGAAATCATTATTTTTTCGTACAGTTCTTGACGTTCGCATGAAGTCAATTTGAGTATGTAAACGCTGAACCGTTGAGAACAATCATTTATAATCAAAAATAAAATTCGAAAGATGCTTAATTGGATCATAATTATGTACAAGAGAATGATACATAATTACATACAGTCAAGAAAAGCGGATCTAGAATGACTCTTCAACGGGTCTGATACAAGTTTTTAGAGAAACCACAAGAGTACTGTTTTCTAAATTGTCATAGAATTTATTTAATACCTTGGGCAAATACGCAAATTACATATTTAATGTAAATATTTTAATTTTGATATTGATGCGATAAATAACTGGAAAAGCTCAATGTTTATTTTCTATTTCAATGCTGGTCATTTAAATACTATCTAATGAAATTATTGTCCTGTCCCGTAATTCTGGGAAGTTCAAAATCTGCCAGTTTACAGCATCAGGTAAATAATGTACTTTAATGTCAGTCAGTTTCTCCAAAGAATTTTTGTTATATTGATACTACAAAAACTTTCCTTTGGTTTACTTAAATTCTATTATCATTAATTTTAGAATATTATTCACCTTATTATTTGCTCTCCTTGATTTTTTCTCTCCATTGTGTGTTTCGTCTAACAAAAGTCTGTAAAAGAATTACGCACAGTAATAAATCAATCACATAGCCGTACGCAAAGTAAGTATATTTTAGGTACAATTATTTTATTTTAGGTACATTTATTAGTATTCAGAAATCGTACGAATAAATCAGAAAAACATTTCTGATTTATTAGTATTATCAAAGTAGGCTATGATCCTCAAGGGTCCGCGGGCCAGAGACATATTAGTCTTTGCACTGGAGTGAGAAAGGATCGAACCTACCAAAAAGTGTAGTACTTGGTGGTAGTACTAGATACGAAGCGAACCTTTGTTGAGCACTTCGGCGCTGACAATGTGGGAAGACCAGGGACTGCCAAAAGGAGAATTTTAATGGAAGTGGTCCACTCTAGTGTACTCTAGGCGGCACCGGTATGGCAACAAGTGCTTAACATTAAGAAATATAGGAGAATGCTAGAAAAAGCCCAAAGAAAGCACTGTTAAGGGTAGCACGTGCATACAGAATAACATCAACGGTGGTCATAAAAGTAATCGCGGGTGTTACTCATCCACCTGATGGTGAAGGAAAAGGCGAAAAGCAGGACCATAGGGCCTCCTGGACGAGAGTATTAATTCAAAATATTGCAGATTGGATGAAATGCGGCGACAGAGACACTAACTACTTTTTCACCACGTTCCTAACAGGGCACAGCTCCTTCAGGGTCTACCTAGAGAGAATAGGGAAGGTAGCGGATGGAAACTGTGCAGAATGTGGAGTGTCTGATATGGCCGAGCACTGTGTATTCGAATGCAGAATGTTTAATGACAACAGAAATTAATTACACAGGAAGGTATGTAAGATACTAGAAATACTAGAGAGGAATCTCCGGCAAAGATAAGAGAGAGAGAGAGAGAGGAGAGAGAGAGAGAGAGAGAGAGAGAGAAAAAGAAAAGACGGACGTCTGTAATGCGCCGGTCTGGAGAGGAACTACTGCATGACCAGTCCGATTGAGGGGGTTTACTTTAGTCGGACTCCGTGCGGATGGACCTTTCCACCCTGAATCCAACACACGTCGGGGCATGCTTACGGGACACGACCTGGTCCTTCCCATAAAAAAGTATTATCAAAGTCAAAGAGGCAATATACATATAGATAGTAGAATATTCTATATGCAAACTTGAGGGTTGAGTACGTTTTAGAAAACCAAGCGGTGAAGGAAGCATGTGACACTTCCTACGAAGCAATCACAAGGACGATTCGGCTGAAGGAATTCTCTGAAACAATTTGCGGTAGATAAACCAAATGTAGGGGTTAACATAAGCCCCCAGAAGTCCAAAATAATTAAATTTACCAAAACTTGGAATTTAGATAGATTTTTTAGGCCCTACAAATCTAAACACTATAAATCTCAATATGGTGAGAGTAGTAAAGTAACTTGGAGTAATACTAGACTCAAGAATTACTTGTAACCAGCAGACAGAATAAATAACCAAGAGACCGGTAACTACTTTAATAGTAGCCTAAACGCATTCATTGACACATGGGGTATTTAAAACCACACATATTGGATTTATCATGATAAAACTATTAATAACATTTGAAGACTACAGGGGAAAAACGCTTTAAGTTAATTTTTATCGATTTTTTGATAAATACATCGATACTTGGATATACGTGTAGTACAATCCACAAATATCAAACAAAATAAAAGTGCAATAAGTCAAACGTTATAATACAAACGAATAAAATAATGCTGTACAATGGTAGAGCGCTGCAAGTCAAGGTTAAACCAGGCAACAATGCTATAAGTCAGATTTAGGTACTCAATGCGCCTGTCTGTAGGGACAATTTACATTACAAGTTACAACCGAAAATCACAGTCAGTGTTCAGCATTTATACAAGTTGTTTATTTTAGTATCATCATTATCGGGAAAAATGTTTAGATGCTTGCGAATCAAACAAACCGTTTCCAAAATAAATAAAGAGGGAAGCGTCAAAATTCCCTGATTTTTGTAGTAGGTCTTGCAATGAGTTGTTTGTTTGAGACCAAATAGATAACGAATTGCTCTTTTTTGCAACTTAAAAATAGTCTCAAATTGGGCCGCTGTACTAGAACCCGAAAATGGAAGCCCATATCGAAGATGGGACTCGAACAATGAGAAATATGCCATTTTGACAGAAGATAAATTTAGTTCCTTCGAAACAGATCTTATTGCAAAGCAAGCTGAGGCTAGTTTCTTCCTTAAGGAGTCAGTATGCAAGGACGATTTAAGATCACTGTCGATACGAATACCTAGAAATTTTACGGAATTAACGATACTGATTTGGCTCTCATTCAAAAGGAAGGGTTGAATGACTCCTTTATAAGATAATGCTACTGTCTTATCCACGTTAAAGCTAAGTAAGTTGGATTATGACCAAGCCTTGATTATAAGCAAATCAGCGGTTATAATTGAATGAAGCGTTGAAATATTAGAGTTGCTCCAAGTAATACTGGTATCATCAGCAAATAGAACAAGTTTCCCTTTAATTTTCAAGTAAGTGATGTCATTAATGAAAAGTAAAAAAAGAATGGGACCTAATACTGAACCTTGCGGTACTCCACACTCAATATCTTTACAACTAGAGTCGGTGTCTTTTATTCTAACCAATTGTTTCCTACCTACCAAGTAAGCTTTGAACCAATTCAAAGACACACCTCGAATTCCGTAGAAAATTAATTGTTTTAATAGAATTGATTTACGCAGTCAAAGGCTTTGGAATAGTCGCAGAAAACGGTGGCGGAGGAGAGGTTACTATTTAGCGATAGATATACCTCATGTAACACAGAAAACATGGCATCACTAGTACATTTTATTAGACAGAAAGCCGAACTGATTTTGCAATAAAATATTATGTTTAAGGAGAAAGGGCATAAGTCGAACTTTTATAAGCCTTTCAATAATTTTTGATAGTGCTGGTAACAAGGCAATAGGTCTATAGTTGCAGGCATCAGATTTTTCTCCATCAGATTTTAAATTTGTTATTAAAAAACATTTTGAAAAAGTGCTTTTTAGCTTACAAACATTTATATTAACTTTGACATTTTTGATGTCACACGCTTTTATGTAGACTTAATGAAAATCTGGTGAAAAAACACACTTTTCAAAAACAAAACAGAACCTTCTAACCAATACGAAACAAGATAGCATTTTTTCTTAAAACCATATTTTCATTGTTTATAAACAGTAAGAACTGAAATTTGAATAGATTGTAAATGAACATCTAAATTGTATGATCCAACTTATTGATGGCATGCACAGTGAAAAAGTTATAACCCGTTAAAGTGATGGTACTCGTAAAATACCGCCACGGAAAAGTGGAGGGGAGAACTTTCCGCTGCAATATCTCGGCTTGTTTCTTGTTATTGGTCATAGAAGGTTCTGTTTTTTTTTTGGAAATTGTATTTTTCACCAGCTTTTCATTGAATCTACTTAGAACCGTATAACATAAAAAATATCAAAGTTATTATAAATGTTTAGATGCTAAAATGTATTAGAGCCCTTTTTGAAACAATTTTTTAGTAACAAATTAAATAAAATGTTGATGTGTTTTAATGTACCTTAAGAATGAAGCCTCAAAGAATCGATTGCGATTTACAAAATACCTCTAGGGTGATTGTTTCGGCAAGTACAGTTGTTTAAATAATAGCTCTTCGGGATAATCAAATTAAGTAACTTGGTTAATCTGTTTCAAATTTGGCACACTTGAATAGCATTAAAACACATTCACACAACACAACACCATTATCTGACACAATTTTGAGTAGTTTATATCAAAATTATCTCGGTCAATTATGTATGTGTTTTAATATGAAAATTTTCAAAATAAGAATAATTTTCGAAATAAAAAAATTTTTCTCTAGAATATACAGGGTGTTTCAAAAAAAGGTAACACCCGTCTCTAGGGTAGGTAAAACACTGAAAAATAATTGGGGTTTGCTTAGTAAAAATTTTTGTAACGCCATCCGTTTTCAAGATACAGGGCGTTAAAGAAGAAAAAAAATTTACGTATTTTTTACGATTTTGCCGAAACTACTGGCAACATTGTAATGAAATTTTATACGACTATGTTTTGGAAGCTGATACATCCCATGAATTTGTTTTTATATCTTATTCTCATAGAGGGCGCTAGTTACACGGATCGTACTAAGTATTAGTCAATATAACTTTTTGAAGAGTATAATTATTAATCAAAATTTCAAGTAAACTTAAACATCATTCAATTTTACACGAAAAAGGTACTCTTGGTAAACACTCGATACTGTGAACCGTTTTCGAAATATTTTGATTTGAAAATTATGAAGTAATAATTGATGCTGGTAGTAATCATAAAGTTCTAATAGATATACCTCTATTTTCTAGAAGTGTGCCATGGAAATTTGATATTTATTGATTGTTATGACGATAAATCAACAATAATTGGAGTTTTGCAACCTTGTTATTTGTAAAATCAAATCAAAATGTACTCAAATGTTGAATACACTGACATGTTATTAACCTTAGGCGAATGTTCTAGTGCAGTTGTGACACGTTATGCAGAAAAAGTTACCAAGTAAAAAAAACATTTAGAGCCGTTGAACGATGTTGTCGAGAAACTGGGAATGTGAGACCAAATAAAATAAATTTGGTAGACAAGAACAACAAGAACAATTAATAAAGAAAATAATATTTTAAATTTACTTGACCAAGATCCAACAGTTAGCGTAAGGATATAGCAAGACAAACAAATACTTCTTCTTCGTCAAGTACTTATCGGATACTGAAAGAATAGTAATTACATCCTTATCATTACAGACAAGTCCAAGAGCTCTTGCCAGGATGATCTACAGTTAGAGTGGATTTTGTGAAACATTGCAACAAAGGACAGTCCACAATCCAAATTTTTTAAAATGCATTCTTTTTACGGACAAGGCCACTTTTACGCGACAAGGTTATGTTTAACTCGGATAGCAGTTTGTTCGTATATTAAGGAAAAGTCTATGCTACAGAGGTAAATTCACGACCAAGAATTGGAAGAAAAGAATTCAACGTCAATTTAATGACATCATAGATGATCCCTACGTTTAGAAGGTTAATGGAATCTTTAGAAAAAAGAATAGACTTGTATATTCGCGAAAACGGATGGCATTTTGAACACTTAACTGTAATTGAATTTTACTTTATGTTCTTCTTCATTAATTTAATTTTCTTCTTGTGAATTTTGTTTTAATTACTAACTATTTTATACCGAGCCATCATATTATTACGCTTAATATTTTCAAATCAAAATATTTCGGAAACGGTTCACAGTATCGAGTTATACCAGAGTACCTTTTTCGTTGTAAGAAAACTTGAATTGATAGTTTAAAGTTCTACTTGAAATTTTGCCTTAGATAATGATACTCTTTACAAAAAAGGATAATATTGACTGATACTTTAGAACGATCCGGTGTAACTAGCGCCCTCTCTGGAGAATAAGAAATAAAGAAGACAGAATGATCATGGGATGGGCTCAGTCCATTCCAAAACATATTGGTATAAAATTTCATTGCAATGTTGCCAGTCGTAGTTTCGGCAAAATCACGTTAAAAAAAATACGTAAAATTTTGTTTTCTTTATACGCCTGTATCTCTGAAAAGCGGGCTGGCGTTACAAAAATTTTTCCCTAAGCAAACCCCAATTATTTTTCTAGTGTTTTACCTACCCCTAGAGACGGGGGTTACCTTTGTTTGAAACACCCTGTATAAGAAACGGTTTATAGGCAACAACTATTTTTTTTGACTTTTTAGATGTGTTAAAAAACTATATAAGCAAAATCAGCTATTTGTCTTCACTTTTTTTGTTCCTTGACTAGTGTATTGTGCAGAATTGTAGGAATGAATTGTTTATGACACTTAAAAAACCCTTTCGATACATCGGTTACGGGGTGGACTACCTGCATAGTGGAGAAACAGGACATTTATACTGTATAGTATGCAAATTTTACTTTACACCTCGTGATACACCCTGGATATGTTTTTACAGACTTTTAATTTCTACATTCTCTTTCTTGACTTTCGACAGCGAGATCTACTTGAATTAATGTCATAAACCGAGCCCAAGTCAGTCAGTAATTACTTCTTTTATTAGCTGCTGTATTTCAATAAAACATAAATTATATTACATTTCCATGACAAAAAAATAAACACATTGTTTAGTTTTTTATTCACTCCCCGATTAAATATCGTAAAAGATTCCCAAAGCAATTTTGTTCATAATAATTGATAAATGCTCTTTATACCAGTGAAGAACTCGTTTTGAAGGGAGTACTCATAGTAACTGTGGGAGAGTGGCTTTCGTGTTGTGATTTTTTCCACTGTTAATAATATAATATTGTTTAACAAAAATCCGAATTTGTAATTTTCCATTCTTGCCGCTACTTAAAATATATGCTTTCCTGTAATGGTAGGTAATTTTCGTATGAACCGATAATTTTAAGGATTCGCTTCACCGATCTTATATAAAGATCCTTATGGGATCTTATCGAGACATTTTTAATTGAAATTTACTTCTTCTGAACAGTTCTGTACTACTTGAGGTACATTTTTTTAAAATTTATTCTCTAGATATTTTTTTGAATTTTGCTATTGTTCAATATTGTTATCAATAATATTGCATATGCAGACGATACCATACTGCTAAAAGATACAAGGACAGAAAATAATGGATAATGTAGTAGAAACATGCTGTAAGCTGTAAAAAGACCAAAGTGATTATTATAATGCCAACAAAACCCCCATTTACCTTAGTTAGTCAAAGAAATTACTATTTAAATGGGAATAAGCCACAATTAAAGGTTAAAATACGGTTAATGACGTTTTAATTTCCACTTCGGAAATAGTTCTCAAAATACAAACATTAGTAAATTAAATAAATTTAGTTTTTTTGTTACTTAGTGAAAAATTGTTCTAACAATTTAATTTTATCTGACTCATTTATATTGACAATTCAGACATACATTATGCATTTTAAAGTAGACGACTTTAAAACGATATTGCCAATATTGTTGAGTTGCGCTCCTGGGACAACTTTACTTATAAATAGTTCATTCGATTACATGAAATCAACTTTAACTTGAGAATATCCGTCAGAAAAAATCATAGCATGTAATTCGTCTTTAAAAAGACAAACATATGCCATGATGACAATAAAATTCTCCTGTTAGTGATTCCATAGTAAATTATGAGGGAAAAACCCAGGAAAAAAACCTCATAATTACTATCCCGACATGGTAAGTAATTTGGTCGTGCATTTAGTGTTACTTTCAATAAACACCAAATTCTGATTTTATATGTTTGTTATTTAAAAAACATAAATGATGTATCCTCCATATATTACTGACTTACTAATACTGGTATTTTCTTTTTAATAACTTCCTCTTTCAATATGGGTAACCAGATCCTACTACATTCTGCCGAGGAATTTGCGACACAATTGGTCTCATTTAGCATAATTAGAACCGCTTCTTTGATTTTTTTCTTTTTACCATCGTTTCTTTTAGGACTATATTTGAATCATTCCATTGAACCCAATGTTCATTATCCCATGCGTGTTTACATATTTGAGATCTATCAAATTCTCAAGTTTTAATAGAAGACTGATGTTCACTTATTTTAACATTTAATGGCCTTGATGTTTCACCTAAATAAAACTGATCGCATTCACAAGGTATTTTATAAATGTCAATTCTTTGTCCTTTCTTGTTCATTGTTAGGTTTGGTTTTGGAGCAAAATAGATCTCAACGTGTTTGTTGTTTTGAATGTTGTTCAAATGTTGAATTTATTTTTCTAATCCTTTTAAGTTTTCTGATAATCCTTTTATGTATGGTATTGTTATTTTCCTCGTATTATTCCTTGTGTTATCATGTGTAAAGATGATCAACGCCAAGAGCTTGTTAGCCAAATCTCTGGCGAGGTGAAGAAGAACCTGATATACTCGAAAATAAAGTAAGACAGGCTATCAACAAGCTCAAAATATAACAAAGCACCAGGTCCAGATATGATAACAGCAGAAAATGCTTAAAGCCACAGAAGAAACCGGCGTAAAGTTACGTTCATCTACTCTGTAACCAAATATGGCATTCCAAACAATGGCCTGAAGACTGGACAAAATCTACAATAACGACCATACATAAAAAGGCAGCTTCCATAAATGCGACAATTATAGAACTATCTCTCTTATATCCCATGCCAGCAAGATAATGCTACATATAATCAATGAGAGACTGAAAACATTCCTTCAAAGAGAAATTCCACAAGAGCAAACTGGATTTACCAAAGGTAGAGGCACTCGAGAACACCTGCTGAATATAAGACAGATAATCGAGAAATCTAGGGAATTCAACATCCCACTATACATCTGTTTTATAGATTACCGTAAAGCGTTCGACAGGGTCAAGTGGAGACACTTATGGCGAATACTAAAAGAAGTAGGCGTACCACAACATCTAATTACGCTTATAACTGAACTATATGAACACACTACTGGATCAGTTAAAGTACTTGACACACTTTCGAACGAGTTTCATCCAGAACGGGGTGTCAGACAAGGATGTATACTATCTCCACAATTATTCAACATATATGGAGAGTATATTATGCGAAAGAGCACTTGAAGGATGGGAAAAGGGCATCTCAATAAATGGTCATAAACTAAACAACCTACGTTTCGCAGATGACACAGCCCTTCTTGCAAATAGTCAAGCAGAGCTGATGGAACTTATACGACTGATCGAAAACGAAAGTCAAATATTTGGTCTGCAATTAAACATATCAAAGACAAAGATCATGATAGTGGATAGACTACACAACAATCATCCACACATAACCACAATTGACCGGTTCGAGGTTGTGAGCTCATACTTATATCTGGGATCATTAATCACAAACACAGGGTCATTACAAGAAGAGATTAAACGTAGATGTGATCTAGCAAAAGTTGCCACAGCAAAAATGACCAAAATATGGAAGGAATGTCAAATTTCAAGAGCGATAAAGATGAGGTTGATCAACTGCTTAATATTCCCAATACTGACCTACGGATGTGAATCTTGGACTCTGAGACAATCGGAGAGAAGAAAGATAGACGCCACTGAAATGTTCTGTTGGAGACGAATGTTACGAATTCCTTGGACCGACCGTAGAACAAATAATTCAATTTTAAGAGAGCTAAAAGTTAGCCAACGACTCTCTAGTAAAGTCCATCTCCAACAATTAAAATATTTTGGGCATGTTATGAGAGCAAACACAGAAAACATGGAAAGACTCATAATACAAGGAAAGGTAGAAGGCCGAAGATCACGAGGAAGATCCCCAACAAGATGGATAGATCAAATTACAGGAATATGCCAAAGACCTATGCATGAATTAAAAGAAATGACCAGAGACAGAGATCTCTGGAGACGGACAATACACGACATCACGTCGACCACTAACACACCCCCTGTGGGAGTACAGGACTGAAGATATAGATTACCTTGTGTATGCTGATAGGATCAAGTTGTTTTATCAGTTCTATTCGATTCGAGTTTTTTTTGTTGAGAAAATTTGGCCCTTCTATATTATTAAAGCCACGGTTAAACAAGCACGTAAAAATTAAATGTGTCGAAAAATGCTGAATGCCACATGGCTTATATATTGCCGTCTTCATTGCAACTAGACAATGGCCGGACCAGGCTAACTCAAATTTATTTTTTTAACCTTGAGCTAAATTATTTATTAATTAATATACGCCATACCCGAATCCAGACAAGGTAGTACTTAAGCGATTAAGGAGCGATTTACATATTATATAAACGATAAAGGATAATCATTTTTTTAAAACAGATGTTAACAAATGTTTTTCCTCCAAGAACGAATTTTCGTTAGAACAAGTAATTTTGGCTCTGTCGTATAAGCATCTAATGATTCCCTTTTTAATATTAATATTGTGATTTGATTTGAAATTTAAATATCTGTTGGTGTGTGTTGGTTTTCTATACACCTGAGTCTCATATCCAGTATCTTTCTTAGAGATTAACATATCCAGGAAAGGTAGTGTGTTATTATATTCGTTTTCCATGGTAAATGTTATTGTCTCTTCTTTATCGTTTATATCATTTAGGAATGTGTCCAACAACTCTGATCTATGAGGCCATATTGAGAATACATCATCTACATATCTCCATCATACTGTGGGTTTTAAATTTTATTTAGAAATGATATTTGTTTGAAAATCTTCCATAAATATATCGGCTAATAATGGAGATAAACTAGAGCCCATTGCTAGACCAAAATTTTGTTTATAGAATTTATTATTTAGTTGAAAATATGTATTATCAGTACATAATGTTAAGAACTCCATTATAGCTGATATGTTTAGTCTTGTTCTAGTTGCCAATGTATCATCACTCTCTAATTTTGTCTTGACTATATTTAAAGTCTTATCTAATGGCACATTCGTAAATAATAATAAGTAATTAACATTACACATTTTAAAGTCGTCTACTTTAAAATGTATAATGTAAGTCTGAATGGTCAATATAAATGAGACAGATAAAATTAAACTGTTAGAAAAATTTTTCACTAAGTAACAAAAAAACAAAATTTGTTTAATTTCCTAATGTTTGTATTTTAAGAACGATTTCCGAAGTGGAAATTGAAACGTCAATAAACGTATTTTAACCTTAATTGTGGCTTATTCCCATTTAAATAGTAATTACTTTAAAATGCCACAAGAAAATAGCTTCAGAACAATACTAAGTCAAAGAAAAATTCAATACAAAAATCTTAAAAATTTTAAGACCAAAAAGAAAGCTTAAAGGAGACAAAGAAAGCACAGGATATTGTCAGACTAAGGAATATTTGGATAAAGATAATTAAAATAAAAAATTTTAAGTACGTTGGTAGATCGAAATATTTTAATTAAAGAAGGTACTTTATTAATTCAAACGGGAACCTGGTACTCAAACATTTCGAGAGGGTTCTAACTGTACTTTGCTCGAAATTCACAATACACAACATTTTTATTGGTAGGTGTCTTCATTGACAAAAAGGCACAGGTAGCTCAGACCCACCTGCGGGAAGTTGTCTTCGATTGTGAAGCGTACTCCGACGGTCCTTTTTAGGACGAATCGAACTGTTCATCCCGTTTACAAGATTTGTCATGTTGCTTCTATCAGCAAGAGGAATTTTATTGTTTTAATGGTATATAAAAGTTTAACATCAATTAAAGCTGAACATATTTTTTGTTGGTCTCGAGGCCAGCAATGTCCGACGACAAATAAAGTTTTATTGTGCCTGCCTGGATGTTCAACACATTTACAGGACCGTATCCGGAATAAGAAGAAAAACTGCACGTAAAATGCACTTTGCCTAGATAGCATATTCTTATTGGAAGGGTAAGTTTATACAACTTTTTTTACTGTTACTTAACATACTGTATTAAAATTATATTATTTTACAAATATTCCTCTTTTTGATTCTTATCATGATAACAAACACAGTGATGCAATTTCAAAAAAATTGATCGATTACTGAGAAGTGAAAGGTATTTTAAAACTCGTTTCTCTTGTTCATTCTCAATGTGCCATTGGATTTTCCCTATCACGTACAGGTTTTCCTCAAATCGCCATCTAACTTTTGTACAAAAAGGGTTATGGTTAATAAATAAAAGTATTAAGATGGAGAAAATAAAAAAATCATTGGTTACAAGTTAAAAACTGACTCTATTTTAATTCTCTATAACCATTAAACAAATTAATATAATGTTACTTGCCATTAAGTCAAAATAAACTTCCTCTATCTTGAGTTTATAGATGTAGATTACTCTGGATTAAATTTAATATCCTGATAGAAACTCTCCCCCTGTTCTTTGCTATAATCTCCCAAATTATCGGGAGAAAATAGTCCAGGTGTGAGTGAAGAAAATGAAGTTTTACACTCATAAGACAACCTAGGTTTTTGAAACTTCTTAACAAGCCATTTACTTCTTTTTTGTAATTGAGATTATTTTGGTTCCCAAAAAACCCCTTAACAACTGATTTAAAGCTTCTCCATGCATTTTTCCTTAGTATCCATGCATTTTTAAGTCAGTGTGGATCCTTAGTTGGCGAATTTGAGGTCCCACAAAAATTCCAGCTTGTATTTTCTCAAAAGTTATCTTTGGAAACTTCTAACCCAAATACTGGAAACATAGTTTGGTATGATTCAACGCTTTTACAAATTGTTTCATTAAACCCAGTTTAATAGGTAGTTAGTAGTTAGAGAATGTGAATGAATGAATTATGCGAAATGAATCCAGATATGCTCTCCTTCAAGCCATCCTACAAGAAAAAATATTTGGAAACGAGGTCCAGGACGAAGAAGAACATCTTGATTAATGAAACCTCAGAATCTGGTTCAATACAACATCTGTGCAGGTTTTCTGCGCTGCTGCAATAAGACAAAGATTGTCATGATGATCGCAAACATTCGTAATGAATAGGCACATCAAGAAAGAAGAAAGTAGTTAGAGTGGTAGTAGTAGTATAATTAGTAGAGGTGGAATCAGAACATGTTTAATGAACTGTTTGACCTTCTTGGAGCCTGGGTTCTTGTTTCCAAGATTTCACTGTATTGTGAATGGACCTCTCTCTGCTATCTCATTCACACAGAAAACAAGGGAATTTACTAAATCCACCTTGCAAACTTAGGAGAATGCCGATGATTTTGAAATTTACACAAATTAACCAAATGTTTTTCTAGTATTCAATACTTTTAAGAGAATTTTCATATTCTCGTATGTTTCTTTTAAATTAACGAAGTGAGCTATTGGAATTACAGCATATTTGTTTCCATCATGCAAAAGGATAGTTTTCAAACTAGCTTTTGATAAATCTATAAAGAGTTGCCATTCAGTAGGTTTGTCAGTTCAAAATATTCCAGGATTGAATGTTATTACAGAAAACCATTGCATCTGTTTCTTAAAAGTAAGGGGCAAGTTCACATTCACGATGATGACACCAAGAAAAAGTGCTTTCGTCGCAGGTCGATTTTTTTATTTCAATTTTGATTCAAGAACTTCTACAGCATCCGTTGGGAGATTTAAATCTTTAACTAAAGTATTTAATTATTCTTGACTAAAAAGGTTAGGTAAACGATCAGGTTCTTATGCCCCATCACATACATTGTTCTAATTGTCACTACTTTCACAGTCACAATCATCATTAACATCTTTTAGAACAGTAGGGGAGGGGGCGAAAACAGGTATAGTTATCGCTATGAGCTACTGATCTAATAGCAGAAGGTAAGTTAGCATAAACAATAGATTTCTTGTTCTTAGCCACATATGTTAGTCAGACAAAAGTAACAATGATTCACATGATTTGATGGTTCTCTCCAGACCATCGGTATTCCAACGGACATAGCTTTCTTTTTACTTGTCTTGATCACCAAGTTTTACACCAAAATATAAAAAGTAAACATTTTCTATAAATTTGGTAATATGTTATCTCTGTTTTACAACCACAAAACACACATAAATATAACAAAACATTAGGACTATTCACACACGATCTCCTAATTTAGAACAAATAATAAAAAAAATATGTTCATACAACGGGACAGTAGAAATGAAACTGACACGCTTTCTATATCTTAAATCTGGACCAAGCTTATCATCAGCAGGCTAATACTTCTCGCCATAATTAACAGGGTTGCCAAATGTATACTGATAAACTTTGCCGTCGAGTAGATACTTTATCAATACGTACTTTGAAATAATTATTTTTTACACTCATTTATATTTACATTTTTGAACAAGCTACAACAATTTCATCACCAGATGATAAAACCTTCGGTCACATTTCTAAATCTGAACGGATTTGGATTCAGCGTCAAACAATACTTTGTTAAACATGCTAAAAATTCTGGTTTACAATACGTATTGTGAACAACTGTCATTCGGATTAGCAGATGTCCACAATACGTATTGTAAGCACAAATTTGTAATATGTTATAACAAATTATCATACGCCAGCGATTGGATTTCTTTTTATGCGTGAGTGTTGTTGAGTGAGATTTTTGATAGTTTCTTTCAACTGAATTTGTTTTTTTGTGTGATAAAGTGCCCATAACTTGTCTTATAAGTCATATAGTTTTGCAGTTGTCTTAATGATGTGCGAAACAATAACGTATCGAGGTCAACTATGGTCCTGCTGAAAATTGATAGTTATTAGTGATCTAGGATGAGATCTGGATACAACCTACCACCGCAAGAAAACCAAGAGCCAAGGGCAACCACTACCAACAAATGTATTAGTGAGGTAGCAATCAAACTATTCTACATTCTGTCACATTATTATTGTACCTGTTCCACTCTTCATTTTATTTTGCACCCACTTATTTATGTTGCTCATTATCACTGCAAATCACAGTGAACTGGATGTAGGGGTCATAACTATTAGACTGTAGGGGTCATAACCAGTTCACTATAGAGAGGGAAGATGGTAATTGTTCCGTCCCCTTTCTCGACATAAGGATGATTAGGGAAATTAACAACATTAAAATAGATTGGTATCAAAAACCGACACATTCTGGTAGATACCTTAACTACCACTCTTACCATAATAACTCTACCTAAGTCAACTTATCAAACAGATGAAAAATAGAGTAATTAAACTATCAGATCCATCATTTCATACAAAAAACCTAAAAATCCTTCTGAAACTTTTTATTTCAAATTCTTATCCAACACCATTAGTAAATAAGATTTTGTTTAACACTATCCATAACGAAGATACTTCACCTTCCATCGTGACTAACAATGCTGATCCTGATGTCTTAAGTAGGAACCCAGTCTCGGATACTCCTATCAATAAATATTTTTCATTACCCTATTTCAGAGATATCACTCCGGGGTTAACAAGGATTCTAAAAAGTTTTGAAAATAGCTTTTCTAATAATAATAATAACATTAAACTTAATGTGGCTTGTAGATCAGCCCTAACAATTAATAATCTTTATTCGAAGATAAAAGATAAGACTCCCATAGATAGGCTTAGTAATATTGTCTACAACATTCCATGCCTCTCTTGCAACAATTCCTACATCGGCCAAACATCTCAATTATTGAAATCACGTATTACACTACACAAAAGTGATTCTCGACTTCACCCTGACCGCTGTGCATTAGCCAAACATGTCCATTCCACTGGTCATCACATGGACTATACGAACACTACAATTCTCCACCGTGAGAACAATAAATCTAAAAGAGAGTTCATTGAAATGTCTTATATTTTCCTTAACGATTTTTCCATCAATGTTAAGAGTGACATTAAGAATCTAAGCGATATATACCACTTCTTACTTAAATCAGATACCAAGAACAATACAACATCACAGATAACCAACTTGACTGATATATCTATTAACAACTAACCTACTTTAATAATAATTTTCATTAACAAAAAAAGATAACATTCCCTTGCTTTTCTTAGATACATCTCAATAAGATATTATTACAATAATACATGAACAATATACTAATTAAAAAAAAGAATTTCAATTAAGAAAATTCTAAACTAATATCTCCCAGACTGGGATCTAACTTCATCGGTTTTACCAATGAACCTTAACGACATTGATATCAAAAGACTACTTGTAATTGTTTCGGCGCTTGCGTTCTATGAAAACAGAAGCTCACATTCAAACTTTACAACAATTAAAAATTTAGTTATTGCCGACAATTCAAAGAATTACTTCCTTTAAATGTAGTTACATTGGGTTTTTCGATTGTCCTTGGGTAAACCTTTGCGTTTTAAGTTCAAAGCTACCATACATTTCCAACGTTAACAAATAAACTTTTTTGCACATAGTAACAAAAAAACACCACTATGTTGTTACTAGCTAAAGTTTTTTAACATCATAACTCGACATTTCTAAAATTTCACGGTAAGGTAAATGTTTTTTATTAGATAATATATGGTAGCTAATTATAATTTATTCTCTTTCAGCCCTGAAGAAGCCAAATTCTCTTTGGCGAAAACGTTAGGTGAAATAATTGATACACATTAGAGTTTTTTTGCAGATTTCCCCAATATTTAAGAGTTTACACTATATATATATATATTTATATATATATATATATATATATATATATATATATATATATATATATATATATATATATATATATATATATATATATATATATATATATATTAAAGATAAAAGAGAGTATTTTAGAAACAAAAAAAGAATGACAATTTTTTTTTCGGCTGTAGAATTTCGACGACAAAATCGCTAGCGCCGTCCCTATAATTATCGGAACGGCAGGACACCATACAACTCGATTACTAGAATCGATAACTATTGTAAAGGTTGCGGGATTTTTTGGTAAGAGTTCCAAAACACTTGCTAACGCATTCTTCCCTCTGCAATTCGAATTTGCACTTTTACGTCTTTTTTCGCCAAATCAGTTGCAAGCAGGAATTTTTGGCCTTACATGAAGATATGCTAGTAGTGTTTGGAAGAAATAAATGGTTTTAGGTAACAAAAGAATGGTAGTTTGATGGCTTCCAAATATAAACTGTACAAAAAATCTAAAAAACACTAAATAACGTTTTTAGAAGACTTTACTTTTAAATTTTTATTTACCTTAGTATAATGGCCAATAATGACTTTATGGAAATGATAAAAAAAGGACGGTATCATTTTGGATACTAAATAAATTCTTTGCCTACCAAATAGAGAGTCTGCTAATAAGTTAATTGATATTTACTGCAACAATTTAAAATATTTCTAAAACCCGCAATTATGTAAGATCAATTATCGAAGTACTTAAAGCATCAATTATACCATTTTAGCATTAATTGTTCAGCCATGTTTCTGATTCCAAGTATAAAACAACCTTTAACACATTGCCCCACTTAAATTAGTTCTTAGATACAAATCCAGACCAGTTCTGGACTTGTTACTTCTTTTGAAACTATTCATTACAATATTGAAAATAAGAAAAACGTAATAGAAGGGAAAAAAGCCGTAAATAACACATTAATGTGCAGATATCGAAAAAACCATGACATTAACAGGCTAGCTGGTCATTGTCATGCCTTTGTCGCCTAATTTTATGACATTTTGTTGGTTGTACAATATATTATTCAACAAAATATAGTCATTTACCGATAAATAATTAAAGACTGTATGAAATATAATGGCTCAATTGCTTCGTAATTTAGAAAATACGAATTTTTGTTTGATTCTTTTCCTTATATTTTCCAGCATCATTTGGAAAATTTTGATCTAGGCAAAGATTGGGACAGGAACACCGCTTTCATTATCTGATTATGTTAATTGCCTTAGAAGAGCTGCTGCTAACTTAAAACTGTCAAAGTTTCCTGTTTTCCTCCCGAGTTTCTTGCTATTTAAACTTTGACAAAAGCATTTAGGGGGAAACGGGACATTTTAATGCGATCAAACTCAACAGATATCTGTAAATTGGTCCTAAAATTAATTAAAGGTTAAAAAATACCAAGTGAATACAATAGCACAGCCAAAGAGGGGGCACAAAAAAGAAACAATTCGGGAAATAAGAGAAAAAAAATTTATAAAAGAGGTCAAAAACAATAAAGCATTCGAGAGTCGGAGTTACAACAACTAAACAACATAAAGAAGACAGAAAACTATGCGAAAACAACCATAGCCATCCATAGGAAATGTACATAGAATGATATCTACGGAAAGAAGCATGGTGTAAATATGAAAACGATTTCCGAGTGGAAATCGAAACGTCAAAATTAATTAAAAAATGTAATTTTCATTACAATCAATTGTTACTTAATCCCATATAAACATATTATCTAATTTGGCAGAGTTATAATATATATTTCAATATATAGATTTCAATAAGCAAAACCATGAACATAAATAATTATATCCTCACTGACAAACAGTTCGACGATTGCTAAAACTTATCCAGGTGCTGCAATTGAGTCTGATCACAATCCCATAGTAGCTGTAACCCAATTAAAATTAAAAAAGGTGATCAAAAAGATGATGGAAGAACTAGATAGAGAATCGACAAAAATTGGACTCAAGATGAATTACAGTAAAACAAAAACCATGACTAATCAACCAGAAGAACTAATAATTACAGTGGCACAAACAAGAATAGAACAAGTAAAAGAGTATATATATCTAGGCCAAATCACTTAATTAAATAAAGAAAATCAGACCGAAGAAATAAAGAGAAGAATAAGATTGGCCTGGGCATCATTCGGAAAACTGTCTTATATTCTAAAGAATTCAAAATACCCCCAATACCTAAAACGAGAGTCTTCAATCAATGTATACTCCCTGTCCTCACATATGGCTCTCAGACATGGACGTTTACAAAGGAAAATATGGAAAAAATAGCAAAGACAGAAAGATCCATGGAAAGACAAATGCTGAACATTAAACTATCAGACAGAAAAAGAAACGAATGGATCCGTAATAAAACAAAAGTAATAGATGTCTCAACCCAAGTAGCAAAGCTTAAATGGAAGTTCGCCGGACACACCCTAAGGCAGAAAGATGAAAGATGGACTAAGACAATTATACATTGGAGACCATGGAATCACAAACGAAAAAGGGGAAGGCCACAAATGCGATGGTCAGATGACCTGAAGAAACACGCCGGGTCAAAATGGATGCAAATTGCCCAAGATAGAGAGGCATGAAGAAGGAGGAGGAGGCCTATATCCAAGGAGATGTTTAGGGCTGTATAGATAGATAGATAGAGATCAAAAAGAAGTTTCGCAGAAATATTGATATAACCCAACCACCAGACGAAAAAGTTAAGCAAACGGTTCAAAGGTAACTGAACGAACATTTAGTTTGGGTAAATATTGGTGAGAATGTCGATGAGGGTTAAATAAAATTATAACAACAGTTGAAGACATCTGTGAAGAGAATTTAAAAGGCAATTCAAAGTTAAAAAAGAAGACTTGGACGCCTGGACAAAGAGTTAACATCTAATAAACTGCGTTAAGCTTTCACGGCCATAGTCTATGACCACTTCGCTTGTAAACTGACTGGTCAGTTTCTGCTTACAAGCGAAGCATTAACATCTCCAGAAGATGCCACCCCCTAGTGTTGGCGAAACGTCGAGAACTAATCTCAGAAGACAACGGCCTAACAATCCGAACAAACAGTTTAGCAAGTTAGACGATGGCCGTGAAAGTACAAGTTGTATGGACTGTAGACAATTATAAAATTTTAACGCTTATTTTTTGGCTTACAGATGCCGAGAAGCAAAACAAACGTTAAAAGAATAAAACCTGTAGCTGAAAACGTCGAAAATGCTGCTAATGCTGTATTGCAAAAACAGCTCAGTCTAAGACAAACCAGCACAGACTTTAAAGTATCTAAAGCAACCTTATGTTGCGTAACAACAATATTTAATATTTTTAGTTTATTTCTGTATCATATTATTATATCATACTGTATATTAGTTTAGATTTATAAAATTTCTTTGTACCAACTAATAATCTGTAAAGCGCCGATAGCTTGCATTTAAATAACTTTCTACACAAGTTTCTAAAACCTTCATAGAATCGTAACAATGAAAGGATTAGTATTTTCCAAATTATCCGTTTGACTCATTCGAAAATTCCGAAAGTTGAGACAAATACCCTTCTCAGATAGTTTTTATCAATGAATTGAAAGTCGAAGGTATTTGAAATGTAAACATATCCTTTAAATATGTCGAGGGCTCAGGGGGAGATTTCTGAATGTTAACAAAAATTACAAGCCGAGTGATTGAAGGGAGAGAGTGGACATCAGTTCGCAGTTCAAGTCAGTACAGTATCAGTTCAAATTCCAGCATCGAAAGAGCGCTAGGCTCTACTCGCCCCAGCGGCATTCAGAAGGTTTAAACCAGTCGGTATATTAATAAGTTCGTGTCAATATTGTATCACCGAAAAGTTATCTAGTTTTATAGTTTCATAAAGTTTAGTTTCATAAATCAGCTATCGTATGCAAGTTATCGGCGTCCAAAATACGTTGTAATCGTTTAAATAGACTTGTTAAAACGTTCTTTTCGAATCTTTCATTTGTCCCAGTCTTCTGGATGGTCCTTCAAAGAAGTATATAAAGTGAACCTATTTCCCTAAGGAAAAACCTTGTTCCCCAAGGGAAAAAACCAGCGACCTATGACTGGTGCGCGAAACAAAGCCATCAGGACAAGGTGTAAGGACAAACACACCTGCATCTTCGCTCACCTTATGCAGACATCTCAAGAAACACAGAAGAATCTGGATAAGAACATTTTGTATATAGTGCATCACAAGACGTTAAGTTAGTCTTTACGAAACAGCAAGAGGAAGAGCTACAAAAGTATGTTACCATTTGAATTAAGAAAGTTAGCATATAATTACGTACGTGTAAATAATATTGATTGTCCCTCTTCCTGGGATACAAACACAAAAGCAGGAAAGGGGTAGTACAGGTAAAAAAGTTTTGCATTTTTTAGGTCATAGAGTAAATATTTTTTTTACAGGTTCTATCTGCGAAGACATCCGTCTGTATCATTACGTAAATCACAAGCAACAAGTCTAGCCGATCGACAGCATTTAATAAAACAAATGTTAATTTATTTTTTGATAAACTGGAGGAACTTATGGTTGCTGCATACCCCGGTTCGTGTTATTGCAACGAAAGGAGTTAAACAAGTCGGCAGCATCACATCGGCTGAAAAGAGGTGTAAATGTGACTCTAATTTGTTGTATCAATGCTATTGCTCTAAAGAAATATTATAATACAGCTTGTTCCGACTGGCTAATTGCAAATCCTGCAAAAAACGATGACAATCTATGAGATTGCTGAGTGTTTTGGAAATGCATATCCACAGGCATTTACACAGAAAAATATCCAGTCTGGTTTTACCGTTTCTGGAATTTTTCCATTCAACAGAAACATTTTCGAGGAACACGAATTTCTCAGTTCATATGTTACGGATAAGATAGACCACCAGTAGCCGAAGAGTCAAGAAATAATCAAAATACCTCCGAAACTAATAGTTCCTCGAATATTTCTGTAGAAGGTCTAGGAATGCCTTCAGGAAACAACTGGTATGTTTAATGATCCTAGTTCTTCCTTAGTATCCAATGAATTAAATTAACATAAAAACCCCGAACAAATTCGCCCGTTTCCCAAGGCAGCTGCGAGGAAATTTACGAAGAAAGGAGGTAAGAAACTAGGGCGCTGTAGAATAGTTACAGATACCCCAGAGAAGAACGAGATTGAAATGATGGCGCTCCTTAAAACCACGAAGAATTTTGTTTCAAAAAAACCAAAAGCAACCAAAAGGTTCTTGATAGTAGTTCTGATGAAGATGTAATAAAAGAAAGCGAAATAACGTGCGACGACTCACTAGATGACGTGGATTTTGGCAATGCAGAAAAGGAAGATAAAGATTTTCTTGAGTCTGGCACAAGCCTGCGTTCTTCTTTTATGTGACTGTCCGTTCCGCACGTTGGCAATCAACATGGCTATTCTGACTTTGTTTACGTCAGATCTGAATAGTTCAGCAGATGACAATCCGAACCATTGCCGCAAGTTTTGGAGCCACGAGTGTCTTCTCCTCCTGGACCCCTTCTGCTGTCTTTTTTCCTTGAACGATCAGCTGTAGTACTCTATATTTATTATGTCTCATAACGTGACCCAAGTATTTCAACTTTCTTTTCTTTATACTTATTCCTACCTCTCTTTACCTATACGGCGTAGTACCTCTTCGTTGGTCACGTGCTCAGTTCAGGATATACGTAATATACGTCGGTAAGCCCACATTTCGAAGGCCTCTACTTTTTTCATCAATGTTGCGGTCATTGTCCACGCCTCCATTCCATATAAAAAAACCGGGAATACATAGCATTTCAGAAGTCGAATTTTGAGAGGTAGGGTGAGGTTTTTAGAGGTGAAATTGCTTCATGCTAGTGAACGATGCTCTTGCCATTTCTACTTTTATACGTATTTCCTTCGCTTGATCCCAATTTGACTTAACTGTTGTTCCCAAGTAGATGTTCGAATCCACGTGTTCAATTCTTTCATTGTCTAATATCAGTTGCTCTGGTGGTTGTTGGGTTTTGCTTACTAACATACATTTGGTTTTTGTGATATTTAGTCTGAGTCCGTATTGTGCACTTGTTTTTTGTATCCTATTCATTAGGCAACTCAGTTCCTCCATGCTACTTGCTAGAATCACAGTGTCATCAGCATACCTGCCTGCGTGGGAGATTTTATTTTAACACAAATTGCAACAAAACGATATTTGTTGATAATGTCGTTGGAGTAATGATGATGGGTTTAAAGGTAGATACCTAAAAAGAAGTAACTTTGCCGCCAAATTTTCTTTCGAAAATGACACTGTCTATTACTTGCCTGACGAAGATATGGTGATGAAACTAGGGGCCCCTTCAGTAGTGGGGGGCACTGCCAGAAGAAATGCTGAGATGACATTTTCTATCAATTTATCTGCATTTAACGTCCAATAAATAAGCGTTTCAAAGTACACATACGTATGTTCCAAAGTACCAACCTCGGTGTGTACTTTGAAACCTTTAGGATATCGTGAATTTTTCTGTATTCATAAGCATATTTGCCATTAGAATTAATATTTTATTTTTTTATTTGTTTACTTACTATTTAAAAAAATCTCAGTTCGAAATAAAATTTAAAACTACTGAAACCTGCTTTTATTTAAAAACCGTTCCAAAGTACAAGGATCATAACAGAAAACTACGTAAGCAATAGGCAACATGGTCCATTCTTCAGTTTTGACGATACTGCATTTTTTACGTGAATACCCTTTATAAGTGGTTCTGATAAACCTTTTACATTTTAGTGATTCTACTATTGGGCATAAATTATGTGCCTCAGTCCTCCTTAATACAGATTTTATCATTATTTTCCTTGTATCACTTCTTATAAATGTTTCAGGATCTTCTGTAAAGTTGTGTTTTCCATTTTCTCAATTCTTGAACTTATATATTTATATAAAATTATTTATATATAAAAAATTATATATATCTATATAAAATTATTTTATTTATGTAGGCCGCTATTTTGCTTCTCATATTTCGTTTCTTCGTAGTTTGAAATTGTTTAAAGTATAAACTATTGAAAATCCTAGTGGTATATCCTTCTATTCACATGAATTAATGTATAATAAAAACGTACTGAATAGTAAATAGGTAGTTTGAATTACCTACCACATCATGTTTTCAACTGCTTATACATAGCTAAATTGTCAATAAATAATAAAACAATAGAAACGAATTTTTTAAAATGAAATGCATGTCAGTTCCACTTATCAAGAACAAGCATTATTGAAGTTGATTTTAAAACAACAATGTTGCATTTAAAACTATAAAAACACGACCTACCTCGGTGATAAGCCGAACAAACTTTTAGTTTTGTGTAATCTACCGGATAATTTCGAAATTTATATTACAAACTATGAAAAGGGGTTATTTGTGCTCACGATATAGATCTACAGATTGTGGTTGTAATACTTTGTGTATGCTGCTATGGATAAAACAAATTGATCTGGGACATAATCGTAGTTTTTTAACAAATAAATTCCTGGACAAAATTAACGCACCACTCATATTTTTTTCAATAAACTTTATTTATTGATAATTTACTGTACGCTAAGTTGCCTAGGGACATTGTTTGACAGTGACAGTTGTTATGTAAGCTAATAATAGTATTGTTTAACAATAATTTGTATTAAACTTCGTTTTAGACTAAAAGTGAGTTAAACTTTTCATAAAAAGTGCCGATGAAAGCAAAGTGCTTGTGAGAAAGCAAGCTTTTTATTGTGATATTTTTCATCACAAGCATGTTTGGAAGTTGATTTGCATAAAAATCAAATAAAAAAATGAACCACCAAAGGTCATGAGGAGGATGAAGATATTCGATGCAATACGTTGCAGGTTTGTTAGGAATACATCATTCCAGCATCAGTCATAAGGTGAGGCGATATAATGAAACAGGGTCGTACCAACGAAGACAACGGCAAGGCTGAAAACGTTGCACTAATCAAATTGATGATCGTTTTTTGAGACAACGTGCTCTTAGAGATAGGAGAGTCACCAGCAATTTGCTAAAAAATGAACTAGCAGATGTTCGAAATGTCGCGATATCGTCTCGAACAGTTAGAAGACGTTTACATGAAGCAGAATTGAGCAACAGGAAACCGGCCAAAAAACCCTTGCTTACTAAAGAACACAGGGTTCAGAGATTGAATTTTGCAAGATTGCATCAAAATTGGACCATCGATGATTGGAAACGAGTTCTCCGATGAGATTAAGCTCCAGATGGTTGTGAGCGTGTCTGGCGAAGGCGAGGAGAAAGATTTTCCAGCTGGAATATCTCTCCTAAAGTACCTTTTGGTGGTGGCTCTAAAATGTTTTGGGGGGAATTTATTTTGAAGCTCGTACGAAGTTGGTCCCATACGTACGAGGTCTATGAATGTCCATTATTACTTAGACAACATTATTGTCGAACATGTAATGACTTTTGCTCCGTTTCTTGGACCTAATTTTTTATTCATGCAAGACAACGCTCGTCCTCATGTGGATCGACAGGTTACTGACTACCTAAATGATATTGATATTCCATTATTAGAGTGGCCACCTAGCAGTCCGGACATGAATCCTATAGCACTATGGACTATAAAAAAAAGATTCGAAGTCGTAGACCCCCTATTGCCAATCACAGCCAACTCATTGAGGCCGTTATTGAAGAATGGGAGAATATTCCGCAAGCTTTTGTTGAACATTTGATATCAAGCATGCCTCGACGCATAAATGCAGTGATAAGAAGTAGAGGAGGACCTACACGGTATTAGTGTTGACCCAGATGCATTTTATTGTGTTACTTTACTGATTTTTTTCTTTTTTCAATTTGGAGTTATGCTAGCTTATTTACGCATTTCCGGCAAACACAAATTTTTATACAACAAATACAATAAGGCAAATTAAGGTCATGATAAAGTCATATTTTACTTATTTGTAGGTGTTTAGTATTATTTCAATGTAACTTAGTTTTATTTTGTGTTCATATTGTAAATATTTAGATTAATTAAAGTGGTGTGTTAATTTTGTCCAGGAGTTTATTTTATGGGGAATAAACGTCAAAATGGTAAATCAATTATATATTTATTTGACGTTTGAGCTTCGATGCATTATAGTAAGTGAATGAAGGTAAAAATCAACTATTACCTCAGATTTCCGTAAACCTCCATCAATTTGCATGAAAATTTGGGATTGAGAATATTGTACCCTCAACTTCAAAAGTGACATATGCTCAACTTAAATGCGCTTTTTAAATTTTAGGGGTGAAATCCACCCTTTTGTTAAAATATAAAAAATGCAGATTTAAGCATTCTGGCATAAGTAATCTCGATTAATTAAATAAAATAAATGTTTTGCAACATTTATAAGCATGATTTATGATTTTAATTAATTTTTCAACCCTTTTAGCAACTATCCCTTAAATCGATAATCATGAAAAAATCATTTTTTATATTTCTGAAATATCAAATCGCATATTAATATTACCCAAATAGTTTCTTTAATGTTTATGATATAATTTTTTATTGACTGTGAAATTTCAACCCTTAAAAACCACCCTCTTAAAGCAGAATTATTGAAAAAATTAATTTCAAGAAACTTTAATTATTTGAATAATACATTACTGAATTGAAATCTCATTTACTGAGTATTAAAGTATTTATTTATTTATTGCGTAATTTTACACCCTTAAAAACTACCCCTTGTCATAAAAATAATGGAAATTTTTTTTTATTAGCTTTAATAGCTTTAATCATTTAGAAACTTTTTTATTGGTTATGAATCATTTTTAACAATTCTTCTGGAGCAAGTGGATTGGGATTTTTAGTGGGAAACAAAGACTCTTCAATTTTGCACCATCCCCAGTCAAGTGGACGAATGTCTTTGTTTCCAAGCCATATCTGGGTTCGTAAATAAACTCTTTTGAGTAAAAACATACAAAATCTACTCCAAAAATGTTTCTAAAAAAAATGATATTGATTTTTTACAATAACTCCGTTAATTTTTATGATATCAGATTCATTCAAAAACCATTTGAAAGGTAATTTCAAGGGCTATAAGGTCGTATTAAATTTAATATTTTAAATTTCTTATTTTTTAAAAGATAAAAGGTTGAAGGTCCCCGGTAACATGGTTCTTGCAGTAAAATTTAGATTTTAAACTTTTTTATCCTACAAAAATATAAAAAAAGGAAAATATTTGTTAAAAAAAAACCTCAAATTTTGTTCTCTATTATTTTTTAAGCGTATTAAGTATATATGGAGTTATTCTCAAAAGAAAATGAAATTTATGAAAATTTTAAAAATTCTGATTTCTTTAAATCAATTTTTTTTTTCAAAAATATGCATTCTAAATCGATCAAAACTTTTAAGGTCATTACTTATGTAAAATAAAGAAAGTCTTATAGGAATTACTATAAATTTTAATTTTTGTGGAAATGGCGTATGTTTTATTTTTTCCAAAAAAATTCGAAAGGGTTCTCTTATTTTTATCATAACTTGCTTAGTTTTGATGCTATCAACTTCTTCTAAAGCTCATTTTATAGGTATTTCTAAGTACTTTGAAAATTGTTCCATAAATATATTTTATAAAATGCATTTTTCCCGTTATTTAAGCTTGAATATTCAGATTTGAGTACTCGCCGAAAAAAAAACCATTAATTGCCTATAACTCACTTTGAATTAATACTGAAAGGTTTTTCAAGCAAGAAATTTATTCAATTTTATATTAGCTTCAATTTTGGTAATGACAACTTTTTTATAAAAACTATAGTTTTTATACTAATAGTTTTTGAGTTATTTATGAAAAACTGCTTTAAAACATGCATTTTTTTACGAAATCTTTGATCTTCAATAACTCAAAAAGTATTGATTTATTTTAATAACTATATCAGATAAATTTTGTTTAGATTTGGTCCCTCTATCGATTCCTGGGGTAATTTTTATTAAAATAATTTCCACCCCCGAGAAGGTGTGGCATCCACACCCAGGGTAAAAGCGCAAGTTGACTCTATGTAACTTTTGTTTCTTAAGGTATCCTTTAACTACTCACCAATTTTCATGAAAATCTATTTAGGTTCAACGAATTCGGAGTGAAAACCTTCAGAGACTGTACTATTAAATGTTATAAGGCAAAAAGAAAAACAATAAATATGTTGTAACGATAAAAAGCATAAATGTAGAACAAATGAGTAAAAATATTTTTATATTTATAGATGTATCGGTTAGACTGTGGCGTGCACAACTTTCTCCTACTTTCTGGTGGTACAGAACGGTCGGAGTAGAAAGTGAGTGGCGTAATTGGTTGGGAGAGAGGGTGGCTGAGACAAAATTATCCAGAGTGAGACTTGGGGTGATTATATGTGCCTCTGTAATCTCAATTACGACTATTAGCTGATCTGTGGCTAAGCCGAACAACCAAACCGACCGATGTTTCTTGCGGTCTATCTCACGTCTACCGGTCCAGGATAATGATTGTTATTTAGTATCTCCTCAATTATTGATTATCCTTAGTAATTGTGTTACTTTTCGACGAACACTGCGCTAACGACAAATTCCAATCTCAAGTCCCGAATCTCCTGACAATATATTATTTTTTTGTTTGCCGGCTTGTATTTAAGTGCACGCCACAAATTGCTTTTAAAGAAAACAATCATTTTTTATTTTTGCTACACATCTCCATTTATTTTTATTCTATTTTGCTTCAAGATAATACGAAAACTATTTTAATCGTAAGCAATTTTGTAAAGGAAACTAATAAACGGAAAAAGTCTTGTATTATTTGAGTTTAAAGCTGTTCACCACTCTCTAAGATGATTTTATAAAAAAATAAGGTCTTTTAATTTAAATATATTTTGTTTTGAGCAAAATATATTATTAACTTTTTCGAGAAAAAGTAAATGTAAAAATAATAAGCTAATTCAGAATGAGGAGCTTAATATCAAAGACGGACAACTCAATTTTTTCAAAATTAAGTTATAAGGTACATTCTTATAGGATTTTTTCCGAGGAATTCAAATCTAAATTGCTTTAGTTTCAAAAGCGGCTAGAAAATGCAAAAAATTCATTTTAAAACGAGCATCAGTTTCAGAAACGGACAGCTCCAACTTGATTTTGTAGCAGAATCGGACTACTCCGTTATAGCCAATCGAATGGTAGTATTTCCGTCACGTTGTCATGTGCACTAAAATAAACCTACTGAGAGTGGCCTTCTTCTTCTTAACATGCCATACACCAAAGTGCGTAGGCGACTATCTCATTACTAGAATTCTGTTCTTGGCGGCGTGACACAGCTCGCCTGTATTGTGTATTCCTGTCCATTCTTTAATATTCCTTAACCAGGACAATTGTTTGCGGCCGGCTCCTCTCCTACCTTCGATCTTCCCTTGTAGGATTAACTGTGGTATTTCATATTTTGCTCCTCTCAATATGTGCCCAGGCTACCACCATAATCTTGCGTTTTTTAGTTAATTCAAAGAGTTCTCTTTCCACGCCAGGCGCTCTTA
Source organism: Diabrotica balteata (assembly GCA_918026665.1). Classification (NCBI taxonomy): domain Eukaryota; kingdom Metazoa; phylum Arthropoda; class Insecta; order Coleoptera; family Chrysomelidae; genus Diabrotica; species Diabrotica balteata. The sequence goes on along the minus strand of OU898285.1, from coordinate 85,756,381 downwards.
AGGCGTCATCGTGCGAACTCTATCCACCCAAGGTATACGCATCATTCTTCTCAATGACCACATTTCAAATGCTTCAAGTTTGTTGATAGATGTTTTTTTCAAAGTCCACGTTTCCATGCCTAAAGCAAGATGGACCATATGTAGCACTTGACCATTCTGTAGCGTATTTCGAAATTTAGGTTTTGATTACATAGGAGCGGTCTGAATTTCACAAAAGCTTGTCTTGCCATTTGTATTCGGGTTTTTTATCTCGTGTTGTGGATCCGATTGGTCATTGATTGTGGTGCCAAGGTATTTAAAAGTTTTCACGCGTTTTATACGATCGTCACCTATGCATATTATCGGGTTTTCTGGAGGGTTTCTGCTAATGACCATAGATTCGTTTTCCAAAATGTGATTTTGAGGCCTATTTTTTACCTATGCTATTCACCCATAAGTAATAACTGCTGATCTTCCAAATTATCAGTTATAATCACTGTGTCGTCCGCATAGCGTAGGTTGCTAATTGGTATGCCGTTCACCTTAATGCCTAATTCCGTGTCTTCTAATGCTTCCGCAAATATATTTTCAACATATAAATTAAAAAGCATCGGAGAGAGTATGCAGCCTTGGCGGACACCTTTCCGGATTTCAAATTCATCCGTATATTGGTCTTGATCAATCCTCACCTTTGCCATTTGGTTCCAGTGCGAACCAAATGGTCATTGGTTCGCACTGGACAATTTAAGAGTAGCCATTGCGTTTCAAGTTTGCAACAGTTAACGACGTTATTTAACCGTTTCGTGTTTTAACAATATTTTCGTTATTTTTCCGAAAAATGGAAGTGAACGAGTTGAAGCACCTAAAAATGAAGCCAGAAAGAGATTAGCCGACAAAAATAATTGGAAACATGAACAGGATAAGATTAAAAGGTAAGTTAGCATGCCGTCTGTGTATACTAATTTACGTCTTGTCATGATACAAATTACAAATGTATAAATTTTAATTTTTATCCCTGCGAAGCTTAAACACGTGTTTTTTTGTTTGCTTCAGGTATTCTGCGAAATTACCACCAATTTATCCGACTTGTAAGCATAGAAGTAGTAATAAAAAAGGTTGCCAATTGCTAACTATGAGAGATGTTTCGCGATTCCATTCAGCTTTTTACAACTCCAAGGAGAAAACAAAGCAAAATAGTTTTCTTCTCAAGTATTGCAAGGAATCTGCCCCAGCAAGAATGCGAAATAAGAAAGGTGGACCTTCCAAAGCATTCATCTACCATTATTTTGTGTTAAATAAGGCCCACGTTCAAATAGAGGTTTGTAGAAATGCCATTTTGCAGATTTTAGGGATCACAAAGCATCGAATACTAGGTGTATTCCAGCGTTTTAAGAAGGATTCTCTGGTGCCCCAAGAAACTCGTGGTGGCAATAGCATAGAGGCAGCGTTTGTAGAAAAACAAGCATCTGTTACCTTTTATAAAGGAATTTTTCTAACAATGTTGAGTGAAGACAATATAGACTCCTTGGTAAATCTTTTTAATGACATTTATGGGTCCGGTCAAATACCACAAGACTGGCTTCAATCAACCTTTATACCAATCCCCAGAAATATGCAATTAAATATAAGAGTAAACAATAAGAACATCCAAAAGGTCCCCAAGTTCAGATATCTCGGTAGTTGGATAACTGAAGATCTAGATCCAGACATAGAGATACGTAGCAGGATTGAGCAAGCCACAACAGCATTTACTAATATGAGAACCTTGCTACGCAACAGCAGCATTAACTTAACGCTTCGATATTGCTTTGTAAAATGTTACATTTACTCCATCCTGCTATATGGTGTAGAAACTTGGACCATAAAGGCCAATGTGATGATCCGATGTATTGTATTGAATCGAAATGATAATAATGTTCTATTTTAACAAATAAACCGTATGGACCAAAACCTTTATTTTTTAATGCATCAGTTCTATTAAGTTACAAAATTAAACATTCCTGGGTTAAAAAATCACTTTTATCTCCGTATCAATTTTTCTCCATTAATCCACAATAACCGATAATAATACCAGTTTTTTTATCTAATTAGTTATTTTAACCATTCATTCATTCAGAAATTGATTATTTTCAGCTTCGCTTTAATTTTATTCCACGTTAGTGTGAAATCACTATAATGTCTGCCTTACTTTTCTTATTCAAGATATTTTAGAACGGAGAAAAAACAGTTATTGAAAACTTTTTTATAAAAATATCAGTAATAGATCTATTATCTTTTATAGCCAACACTAAAAAAGAAAAAACTCAATAAAAATTAACATATTAAAGTGGTACATTTAAATATTGTTCGATATCTACGAGGGTAGCTCGATAAGTTCGTGGCTAGGGCGATGGCGCAAATTTGGAGAAATCTTTTTGAATCATCCTTTATGGGTTAAATATCACAGTATAGAGTTAAAAATTTGTCTTTATTTTACAGAAGTTGATTTATTTTACTGCAACGTGACCCGACCTAACTCATATCCAGACTGGTTAGATTTTCTTGCATATATTAACAAAACTTTTCATACGATCATGATATAAGACTGTTGATCCAAACATATCAATTTGTATCGTCCGATATAATTTTATGTAATTATGTGCAAATCAATTTAGACCCTACCTCGCAAAATTGCTTCAAAAACTGATTTTTTAAAATTATAGGCCTCTTGTTTATTTCGACTTGTTTAAAGTGGATATAAATTATAAGGTCCCAAATCAGTAACATTTTGAACAGATCAATTGGGTGTTCAATGGATAATCGGGAACTAAAATGCTGTAATGTTTTGTGAAAAATTGTACCAAAGAATTAGTATTAAAAAAATCGTTTCAATAGAATTTGTAACACTTCAACAAGATTAATAGTTGCAATTTCAAGTGTTATCTTCTGGCGAGATTAATTTCGCTTCTTTAAAATTATTTGGTCCAATAAAAATGCGTTTTTAGAGGAGGAAAATGTGTTAACATATATGTTAGTAAGAAAATTATATCCTTTGTCATTTATAACTAATGAACTTTTTAGAACATAGAAAATCGTACAACACAAATCGTCCTCCTATGTGCCATCTCTGTTGAGGTTGGCGACCATTACGGCAAATTCAATTTTGTCCTGGGCTGCATGCATTAGATTATTTCCTTTGGTTTTCTTCCATATATATTCAGGGATTCTACAGTATTCACTGCCTTCCCTCGCTCAAACCGTTTCCATCCCTCTCTGTTGTCGCATTCTCCATCGTTTAGGCCTCTCTTACTCATGGTGTCGCGCGTCCTCTACTTCGTTCTTCCAGGATCTTCGGGGTTGTCCTCTTTTGCTCCTTCCTATGGGGCTCCATTCGGTTATTCTCTTTATCCATCTGCTGTCGCGAAGGTTTCGGAGCCATGAGTATTTCTTTCTACCAATTCCTCTTCTTCCGTGATCTTCGTTGAGTATCAACTGCATTATCCTGTATCTGCTTCTTCTCATTATATGCCCCAGATATTCGAGTTTTCTCTTTTTTATCACATTTATTAAGTCACCCTCACCTTGAACTACTATGTTCAAGACTTACATATAACCACATCTTGAAGGCTTCTATTTACAAGGAAAATAATTCCTGCAGCTGGCTGTATACTACGTATCACAAAAAAGAGGTTAAATCTTTGTAAATGGGTATATTTAAAAAACCCTTAAAAGGGCTACATCAAATTAACACGAACGTTTTCGGAATAATAATTCCATCATCAGGTTAAAAATGCAGGTTAAAATGCCTGAGCTACCAAACACGTTCGTGTTAATTTGATGTAGCCTTTTAAGGTTTTTTTTTAATATACATTACATAGATTTAACCTCTTTTGCTTTAATTTGTCATATGTTAACCTTCATAATCCAGGTTTCACATCCATACAGTAATACAGGATACAAATAACATTTTAGGAACTTAATTCTCAGCTGTAAGTTCAGCTTACTCAGTGAAAAGCATGGTGTGTGAACTTGCTGAAGAGCTAAAACTACCTTACAAATTCAACAAGAAAACTAGAAAAGCTGGTTATGATTGGCTAAACTCTTTTTTTAAGACATCCTACTCTTACTATTAGAAAATCAGAAGGTGTATCTGTATCCCGAGCTAAGGGAATGAACACGAGGTATGTGGAAGAGTACTTTAAGTTACTTGAAAGTGTTATTTTGGAAAACAATTTGGTTGAAAAGCCTGGGCACATTTTAAACATGGACGAAACCGGGCTTCAACTGAACAAGCCAGGAAATGTTGCCATTAAAGGTTCCAAAAATGTAACTTCCATTACGTCAGTGGAAAAGGGTGAAACCGTTTCTGTTCTAGCTTGTGCTAGCGCTGAAGGTACATTTCTTCCCCATACTGCATAATGAAGGGCAAGAACTTGAAAGTTGAGTTCATGGACGGGATGCCTCCTGGTTCAGTTGTAAAAATGTCACAAAAATCTTCTTATGTCACTAGTGAAATTTTTCTGCACTGTTTAAAGAGTCATTTTCAACCTAGAAAACCAGCCGGGAAACTACTTCTCTTATTTGATGGTCACACTTCAGAATAATTTTGATGAGCTTTCCACCCATAATTCGCACTGACTACAACCTTTGAACCGATCCTTTTTCAAATCACTATCCTAATTTTATCAGAACATGGGAGACAAAGGATGTTACATATGTGTGGAAACTTTGTAATAAAATTTGGAGATGCGGAAAGTGGCCCAGAGAATGGCGCACATCATTGTGCATACCAATCCATAAAAAAGGAACAACTACAAAGTGTAGTAATTATCGTACCATCTCACTGATTTCCCATCCAAGCAAAATATTACTAAGAATCATTAAACGCCGTTTGCAACAGTACTTAGACAACCAAATTCCCCAAGAACAAGCAGGCTTTGTCAAAGGGAAGGGTACGAGAGAGCAAATCCTTAATATGCGGCAGCTCATAGAAAAGGCCCGCGAATTTAAAATTCCAATAATAATCTGTTTTCTAGACTACCAAAAGGCATTTGATTGTGTAAAGTGGGAAGTTCTCTGGACAGTTCTTCATGAGATGGGAGTTCCAGATCATTTGGCAATATTAATTAAAAACTTATACGAAGATAACTCAGTTAAAATAAGAATTGAAAACCAGCAATCTGATACCTTCAAAACCAGCAGAGGTGTACGACAAGGCTGCATACTATCTCCAGACCTGTTCAATTTATATGGAGAATACATAATGAGGAACGCACTCGATGGATGGAGAGGCGGCATCTCCATTGCAGGGAAAAAGATCTCAAACTTAAGATTCGCAGACGATACAACACTGATAGCAACATCTGAAGAGGAGATGTCGAGACTGATAAAGAGAGTAGAAACCGAAAGCAACAAGTGTGGGCTCAAGATTAATAATCAGAAAACAAAAATCATGATTGTGGACCACGCGAATATCCTCCAAACAACAGGCGCCCTAAATCAATTCGAGAAAGTAGACGAGTTCACGTATCTAGGATCTTCCTTAAGCAATGCAGCCTCCTGCCATACGGAAATTCGCAGAAGAATAGGAATGGCCAAGAACGCGATGAGTCGACTGTCAAAAATATGGAAGGACCGCTCTTTGTCCAAAAAACTCAAAATGAGACTGGTACGGACACTCGTTTTTTTCAATCTTTAGTTACGGTGCCGAAACATGGACAATAAAATCAGAGGATAGGAAAAGGATTGACGCATTCGAAATGTGGTGCTGGAGACGAATGCTACGCGTCTCGTGGACGGAGCACAGATCCAATCAGTCGATTCTCGAAGAGCTAAACATTCAGACCAGACTCTCCTCTCAGTGTCTTGCAAATGTTTTAAAGTTTTTTGGCCACATTGCGAGAAGAGACAATGACAACTTAGAAAGACTAATTGTGTGCGGAAACGTAGAAGGACGTAGAGGCCGAGGACGCTCACCTATCCGATGGTCAGATCAAGTACAGAAAGCCACTGGAGAGACGTTTTCCGAGTCCATGAGAGCAGCCCAAAATCGCAAGAGATGGAGAGAATTGACAGCCCGCATTGTAGGGAATCACGATCCTCAGCAATGAGGAAACGACAAGAGAGAGATCCTAATTTTTATATTGCTTGTAATTATTTCATTACAAACAATCCATCCAGACAGATCAATCGTCGGCAGTTGGAAAACTTCTCAACTCTGCATGAACCAAAGCTGCAGGTGTACAAAACGGTGTGAGCGGATTTCAAGCTTGTGGCATAGTTCCTATAGATATGTCTGTAATACCAGCCTACGCCTACCTAGAGCCCGATTCCTCCAATGCAGAACTTATCGCCCATACGTCAATGCTGTAACTAGTGTGCCAACAAGTGACACTGTTGATTCTTCTGTCTCCTGTGCAGTACCAAGAACTCAATTTGATCTTTCTAGTATCCTTACACCGTCCAAAATTACTCCTTCTAAACTTCTGGAACATATATCACCCGTCCCCTTCTCTCACGCAGAAAGTAACCGTTAAGAGATGTTTGACGACTAATTCAAAAGTATTAAATTCAGCTCAGAACATTGCTGTTGTAAAAAGGAAGGCAGTTGAGCAAGCAATGAAAGATAAACAAAAAATGAAAAAGAAACAAGATCAACTGAAAAAAAAATTGAATCAAAAAGAAGTTTCTTAAGCCAAAAAAGGAACCATCTGGCAAAGTGACACAGTTTGAAAGTTCAGACTCAGAAAGCTATGATTCTGCAGATCTAGTCCAAGATGACGGTATGTCCAGTAGAAGAATGGGATGAAGATGAATGTGTGGGATGTGGAGAGGCTTACAATGAAACTACAAAAAAAGAAGACTGGGTGAAGTGTGTACAGTGTTCTCGGTGGTTTCATGAAGGTTGCTCTGGATTTGAAGTAAAATGTGACTTTTGCGGTACCAGGGAAATAATGTCACAAAAAGGGAAGTTTCCCATTAATAGGAAGATTGTGGTCAAGAAAGCAAAAGAATAGACTTGTTTGTTTTTTTATTTGGTTATTGTAACATTTATTATTATGATACATATTTTTTACTTTATACTTGGTTTGTAGTCATTGATCCTACTTTTTACCCCTGGTCCATCTCTCCCAAGCTACTCGTCCATCTCACCCAGACACGTCCGGGTGAGATGGACCATGCAAAGTTTTGGAAAAAATGCAATGTAGCCTTTATTAATAATATTCAATTAGAAAGTAAACTCTTAAGGATATAAAACTAAATTCTTTACCAACGCTTAAATAATAATGTTATAAGTTGACAAATATAATTTTAGTGAGGGTCCAAAGAAATGTGTCCCGACTTACCCTAATAAAAAAATGTTACGTAACGCGTTGTTCGAACACCCTCCCCCTGTAATGCACCGTAACGATTCACAAGACCCCCTCCTTTAAATATCTCGATAAGAGATATTAAAAGAAAAAATCAACATATATGTAAATTAGTACAGGAAAAAAATGCACATCGATAATATTTTGTCATTTAAAGTAACAAATCATCAGTCTAGAGGAAGAAGGAAAAGAAAGATTACTGGAGGCAAAATAATTAAACTAACGACATGTTGCAATGATTGTATTGGCAAACCTCCACTGTGTATATCGTGTTTCAATAAGAAACATTACAATTTGTAGATTTTTATTTTTAGCTATGTATTATATATTATATTATTTAATAATTATATATCTTTATAATTTCTTCTCAAAATAAATAGACAAGTTTCTGTATAAGTGCGAAAAAATTCACAGAACACAGAATACTAAAGAACAAGACAAGTAGCGATACAGATGAACTATGGGACACCCCATGCATCCAACAAATTCCTAAGCTCTGGAATGAAGGAGATAGTACAATAGAATTAATAACAGGGGAACTTTAATGTCATGAATGGATATCATGAATTGTGTGGAATTAAATACGATTCGCGTGTCACTTAGATTCCTAAATTACAGTTGATTTTTTGTGATCAAATGTATTATCAATATCCTCCAATAAAGTGGTCTCACCTCAAAAATATTGAAAATACCATTTTCAAATCATCTACTTTAAAATTTATTTAATTGAATTCTCTAAATTGCCATTCTAAATCAAACAAATACAATTAAACTATCACAAGAATTTTATTTCCAGTAAGAAAAATTAAAATAATTTGTTTAATTTTCAGGATTTGCATTTTAAAAACAATTTCTAATTGTCATTCCAAAAATTCTTCTATAATTTATATATATATATATATATATAATATATATATATAATATATATAATATAAATAATTACACTGGACGTATTATAAGTTTGTACTTTCACTAATTCTACAGCAAAGCCCATGACCTTTATGAGGAGATATGTTTGAAAGTTAACAAAAAATAACTTTGCAGTGAAGCAACAAAAGATAGCCTAATCCGGTTTAAGACTATTGGGAGTATACTGTACAGAGTGTTCATCAATGTAACGCCAATAAAATGTTATATATTAGAATACACCAAACAAGTAGTTAAAAATAAAATGGTCGATCAATTTCTCGTCTAAAAAAGTTTGTATAAACACATCAAAAATGTCTAGGGACCAAAGTTTTTTTACCATATATACATCAATTTTGATTGGATTTTAAAAAGTGACATACCGGTATAATGTCTGATTAGTCAGTCTTAATTTTAGTGTACTATGATTTCTCGATGGTGAAAAAATTTCAAAAGTTCACAAATTTAATGGACATTTTTAACATTAAGTCAATATAAAACATAAAAATCTAACAACAAAAGTGTTTAATAATCTGGGTTTCCTCCAGCAACATTAATTACAGCTGGACACCTCCTTCATCATCAATCAGCCAATCGCGTCCACTGCTTGACATAGGCCTCCCTCAGTTCTTTCCAGTGGTCTCTACACTGGGCCGCTTGTAGCCAGTTTCCCGCTACACGTTTTATGTCATCGGTCCATCTAGTCGGTGGTCGTCCTCGGCTTCTTTTATAGTTTCTGGGCCTCCATTCCATAATACGTCTTGTCCACCGTCCATCTTGTGTTCTGGCTAAGTGCCCTGCCCAGTTCCACTTAAGCGTCGTGGTTCTTTCGATGACGTCTTGAATTGATCTTGCTGATTTTTGGTTTGTTATGTGGTCTCGAAGGCTCACGTTCAGCATTGCACGTTCCATGGCTCGTTGTGTAACTCTGAGTTTATTCGCAGATTTTTGGGTGAGTGTTAAAGTCTCTGCCTCATAAGTTTGTACAGGCAAAACACATTGGTTATAAACCTTTCGCTTGAGGCACATGGGAATTAAACCTTTTAGAATATGGCTTAATTTGCCAAATGCTGCCCATGTTAGGCCTATTGCCCTGTATTTCATGTGTTTGATTGTCTCTGCTTATTTTGATTTCGTGTCCCAGATATTTGTAAGTGTCTGTTTGTTGTATGGTATTATTGTCAATAGTTATATTTCCACTCATTACGAGATTTGTTATAAGTTTAGTTTTTCTCAAAGTTTATCTTTAATCCTGCTCTTTCAGACAGACTTTTAAGCGAATGCATCATAGAAACTGTATCATGTAAGTTATCTGCGATTAATACAACATCATCTGCAAACCCTGATTTAATCTTTCTCCATCTATATTGATGCCCATATCTTGCCATTGAGTGCTCTTAAATATTGACTCTAGAGCTGCCGTGAACAATTTTGATGAAATATTGTCTCCTTGTCTAACTCCTCGACCTAAGCTGAATTTTTCTGTGTCTTCGTGTAGTCGTATACTTGATGTAGCGTTCTCGTAGATGTTTTTGATTAGTGTCGTGTACCTGTAATCTATTCGGCTTTGATTTAGGGCTTCCAGTATTGTTTCAAACTCTACAGAATCAAAAGCCTTCTCGTAATCGACAAATGCAAGAACCAGTGGTATGTTGTACTCGATGCACTTTTCTATTAAGATCTTTATGGTATGCAAATGGTCATTTGTGCCATATCCTGCCCTGAAGCCTGCCTGTTCTTTGAGCTGATAGAAATCAAGTTTAGGTGTTAGCCTCTTTGTTAAGATTTTCATAAAGAGTTTGTACATATGTGTCAAGAGGCTGATGGGTCTATAATTTTCTAATTTAGTAATATCGCCCTTTTTGTGTAACAAGACTATTACTGCATTGTTCCAGTCTTTTGGAATCGTACCCGCATGTAACATTATTAAACAGTTCGCTTACTGATTTTAATAAAATTTCTCCTCCTGCTCTTATTGCCTCGATAACGAGTCCATCATCACCAGGCGATCGATGGTTCTTCATTTCCTTTAAAGCTGCTCTTACTTCTGACACAGTAATGGGTAAAAGTATTTCCGATCCCTGATTTATGGAGTCTTTACTCGTGTCGGGAAATTGTCTTGTGGTCTTTGGCTGGTATAGAGGTCTTTATAAAACTCTCTGGTTATTTTCAGAATGTTTTGTTAATCTGTTGTTGCCTTTCCGTCTTTATCTCTCAACTTGTATATTTCTTTTTTACTTTACGAGTTTTCTTTTCATTATCTTTCTAATTATCTAAATCTTTGTTCTCTTCTAGGAAGTGTCCTTGTTTGGACACCTCCTTGGCATGCTTGAAATTAAATCATAAATTTCGTTTTGAGGCAATAGGATATATGCCTATGTAAGAAGATCTTGAAGACCTTGTCTACTATGAAGCATTACGGAGATGAGGAGCAATGTCATACATGCTCGATGGTCTTAAGAGCATAGGCGCAAAATTTCGAGCCAATGCTTTTTAAATGCATTAATTTTTTTCGAATCCTGAGAAACCTAACAAATATTTTTAAAAAATTTAAACGCAGAATGAAAGATTACATTATTAATGAGGACAGAAAGTCCCTTAGAATAAACAAAAAGTTTTTTGAATGAGATATTAGAAATTAAAAATCACACTAAATTGTCTCTTCTTTTTCACCCCAGTAAGTTACTAAAATAAACATTATAGAAATTTTCAGGGACTTTCGGCTCTCAGTAATACTGTATTTTTTTCGTTCTGCGTTTAAATTTTTTCAAAAATACTTATTAGTTTTCTCAGTATTTATTGAGCATTACGCTTGAGATAAGCATCAGTCGAACATGTAGTGATAAGAGTTAAAATAAATTTTTGTTGAAGTTTGAAAACAAAGTTTTCAGTGTTTTATTGTTACATAAATCAAATGACATTTAACAAACAAAGACTAATATCATATCTATTACTAGAAACTCTATTCTGTAGTTTAAACGCAAAAAATATATTTTAAATTTTAATTTTACCTATTTTTTGAATTTTCAAAAAAAAAGTGGTTCACTGTTGGACATCTTCCCTTACAGATTTTTAAAATTTGAAACACTATTTCTTTATAAGTTGAAGCAATTAATCGTAAGAATTTGAGGCGCTGTCTCTTTTGCCTAAATAAATCAGTGCAATTGACGAATTAATTTACATGGCATACATTGATTTGCAGAGAACAAGTTTTCCAATCGAATGGTATGTATTCACAAAAAAGTTTTTGTTGAAAAAAAGTTGAATAATAATAGTGTTCCTGTTTGATTAGATTAGATTAGACGTGTTTGATATGGATAGGTAAATTAAGATATTATCACATTTGTTTGGTCTACAAGTCGTCTACAATTCGCTTATAAAAATGTTTTATACGTCATATAGGTTTACTCCATAAAATATGCATAACAGAAAGTGCGAATGCATCACGATTGTTTTATTTTAGCTTATTTTGTTTCTCTTAACTGAAACCAATAAACGAGAATCACATTTTACGATTATGTTCCGCAGAGCGACGACAATATATAAACAAATAAAGCGGAAAGGAGATTGAACTAGAAATATGCATCCAAAACTTAAAAGATCTATAAATAGGAATCACATTAGATACAGAGTGAAACCAGAAATTGAAAATAGAATGAATCAAGACAACGAGGTATCTAAAATCCCGATAAAATTCTTACGTTAAAATCTCGAAACATTAATGTTTCTTAAGTCCACATCTTAATTATTTCATTATTTGTTGTTGATAAAACATATCTTTCGCACTAACAGATTCGTCATCGTTTACTCCATAAATTTAGAATATAATGTTCTTGGTTCCAAACATACAGACGTTTATATTTTTGACCACCTTGAGTGCAAAACAATCGACTCAAAAGCGATATTTGAGATTACATCTTCTGTTTTAATGTAGAAATATGAAAATAACAAGAATACAATACACAATGATTTTTTTTTATACGTTATACAGCTGGAAGGGCTGATTAGCTATAAACATTTTAATTCGACATTTTTAAGTCACGATTGTAAGTAGCTCAATGAAAAGCTGGTGAAACATACACTTTCTTAAAAAACAGAACCTTCTATGACCATTAACAAGAAACAAGCCGAGATATTGCAGCTGACAGATGTCCCCTCTACTTTTTAATTTATAATTTCATCCCTTAAAGTCGACACCAGGAAAACCTTTACGACTGTTATCGTGTAATTTTCTAGGCTGAATTTCTGTCCTTTTCTGTTGTTTCTTAAAAAATGTCTCACTCAATTTAGCAATCCAAGATAGCGCACAATAAAAAAATAATGAATTGAACGCGATATCGAAAAACGATTTGGCGCAAAACAATGTGGACAAAAATGAGGTATATAATTTAAAAATATATAAACAAATCCTGCAAAAAGAGTTCAACTAATTCAGAAGGAAGCAACGGTACTTCATACATAGTATGAGTTCAGCCTGCTTTTGCTTATTGTTGTCGAAAAAAAGACAAAAATTTTATCTCTTAATTAATGTTCTCATTGACAATGAGAAATACAGAGTGGCCCAAAAGTCTGGAAACGGCTAATTATCTCGTAAATTACTAGACATAATTATACAAAATTTAAGATACGCCTATTTTGGGATACAGAGATTCCATATTTGGTATTTGCAATGTTGCCAGATTTTCAGTTTTTCTTATATTACTAGTAACTTTGGTTTTTCAAATGTATCACCCTGTATATTCAGCCATTATTGGAATCTCCTATTAAATATGTGTTCAAACATATGTAACACTTATGATTTTATGTAGTCTGGAAGGTCTTAAATACATAAAACAGAAGTCTGGCAACGCCTAAATTGTTTCAATACATTTTTTAATACTAACTATTTTCAAATACATTAAAACGTAACAATTGATAGTTTAGAACATTTTTTAACATAGTAGTTACGTTATTAAGTGTTCAAAATGTGCTCCATTTGTGAGTTGACAGCACTCTAATCGATGGTAGAATGCGTCTACCACATTTCTCCATGATTGTCTAGAAATTATTCGAGATTCATCGATAATTCATTGCCTTAGCTATGCAAGACTTGCTGGTTAAGTTTTGTAAACTGAATTTTTCAAGTATCTCTAATAAAAATAATCTTTAGGATTGAGATCGGGTGAACGTGGAGGCCATTCAATTCTACCTTGTCTACCAATTTATCGTCCGGGAAATATCTCATCTAAATAACGCCGAACATTTACACCAACTCATCTGACGTTAAATTTCTTTCGATAAAAAATGGCCCAATTAAATAAGTACCTACTATAACTGACCATACATTTAATTTTTGTGGTCTTTGAGTATGGTTTTCACGCATTCAGTGTGAATTTCACACGAGTTCAGCTATTTAATACGAGTTCAACCATATGTTCACTTGATTTTATGTAGTCTGAAAGATCTTAAATACATAAAACAGTGCAAAATATGTAGATTTTAATAAATTTAAATATTTAAATGGAGAATGCTGTGATTTTGACATTTGTTCACCATTTAAATTATGAACTAAAATTGACAGTAGTTGTGGTTCAAAAAGTTCTGCAATTTAAATTGCTTCTCTAAAATGCCGTTCTCTAAACCGTTCTCCTATTCATAAGACGACGGTACAAAAAAACTGTAAGGCGATTTGAGGAATCTGGAGAAGTAAAAGATAGATACCGATCAGGTTGACCGAAACGAGTTATCAATGACAACAAAACTTCAGATATAAGCAAAGTTTCGTTGAAGATCCACATACATCCCCAGGCAGGGTTGCACAAGTACATGATGTAGGTCATTCTTCAGTCTTACGTTTATTACGTAAAAATAAATTTAAATCATACAAAATTAACTTATTGCAAGAATTAAGTGAAGATGACTTTGGTCGTAGATTAGAGTTTACTGAGGTAATGATGGATAAAATTAAAAATTATTAAAATTTCGTTAACAGAATATGTTTTTCCGATGAAGCAACTTTTACACTGTGTGGAAGTGTAAATCGACACAATTTAAGGTACTGGTGTGACGTAAATTCACACTGAAGACTGAATGCGTGAAAACCATACTCAAAGACCACAAAAATTAAATGTATCGTCAGATATAGTAGTTACTTATTCAATTGGGTCATTTTTTGTCGAAAGAAATTTAACGTCAGATAGTTGGTGTAAATGTTCGGAGATATTTAGATGAGATATTTCCTGGACGATAAATTGGTAGACAAGGTAGAATTGAATGGCCTCCACGTTCACCCGATTTCAATCCTAAAGATTATTTTTATTAGGGATACTTGAAAAATTCAGATTACAAAACTTAACCAGCAAGTCTTGCAGAGCTAAGGCAACGAATTATCAATGAATCTCGAATAATTTCTAGACAATCATGGAGAAATGTGGTAGAACGCCTTCTACCATCGATTAGGGTGCTGTCAACTCACAAATTGAGCACATTTTGAACACTTAATAACGTAACTACTATGTTAAAAAATGTTCTAAAACTATCAATTGTTACGTTTTAATGTATTTGAAAATAGTTAGTATTAAAAAAATGTATTGAAACAATTTAGGCGTTGCCAGACTTCTGTTTTATGTATTTAAGACCTTCCAGATACATAAAATCATAAGTGTTACATATGTTGAACTCGTATTTAATAGGAGATTCCAATAATGGCTGAATATACAGGGTGATGCATTTGAAAAACCAAAGTTACTAGTAATATAAGAAAAACGGAAAATCTGGCAACATTGCAAATATCAAATATGGAATCTCCGTATCCCAAAATAGGTGTACCTCAAATTTTGTACAATTATGATTAGCATTTTACGAGATAATTAGCCGTTTCCAGACTTTTGGGCCACTCTGTATAATAACTTAATAAAATGCAGCATGACACAATAATTAGA
Source organism: Diabrotica balteata (assembly GCA_918026665.1). Classification (NCBI taxonomy): domain Eukaryota; kingdom Metazoa; phylum Arthropoda; class Insecta; order Coleoptera; family Chrysomelidae; genus Diabrotica; species Diabrotica balteata. The sequence continues at coordinate 85,741,227 of OU898285.1, read as the reverse complement.
AAAATAAAGAAAAAACAGATAATAAAGCTAACTGAAACTACCCTAGTCGTAAAGCAAAGGAAAAAAATGAGCCTGGTTAAGAATGTTTCTTGTAGAAAAGTGCATGACAGACTCTGTTTTATAGTACCACGTGTCAATAATGTGACAACTGACACTTAATTTAAGACGAAAGAGTATTATAGTTCCGTCATCGTAACGGCAGTACACAGATGAACATAGATCTGATTGGCCAAGCGTTGTTTAGTTAATTTACGACTCCGGAGGTTTTTGATACCGATTATCACTCAGTATAAATAAATATAAAGAGATAGATAGGAATGAAGTAAGTTAAGCAGAGAGAAGTGTACGTATGTACGCGGGGGGTATTGGGGGAGGAGAAGGAGGCTCGGCAGCGTGGGAAATTGTACCCGGCGTTTGTTCGTTGCTGTTCTGTGGTCTACGGTCTACGCTATTCGGTCTTGGATGGTGTGCGGTGTGTCCCCCTCCCCGCGACAGGTCACGACTGCTCGGGAACACGATGCTCCCTTTTAATGCCGTCGTCCACCGTACAACGTATACCATCCACGAGCCTTCCAAACAACGAAAACTTACACCAGAGCTGGGATAGAACCAGTTACTTTCAACACCATGATACGAAACGATTTAGTAACGAGTAGTACTGAATGAAATCGAGTAATGTGCGCATGTTTTTTCGATAAATATACGTCTTAATATGAGATGCGCATAATACATAAACACTTTGTAATATGAACACAAGGTATTAGTCGGATTAGCTTCAAAACATAACTGAAAATAATGCAACAAGTCTTCTAGAACGAACTGTTGTATCAAACACGTTCACAGTCAAAAAATTTATTCCATTTATTCTTAACTACTCGCTGACTACAGGTTTACGCAATTGAACTGTTACCTATTCAAACGACCATATTTTTTGTGTGAAATTATTTTTTATTGATTCAAATGACAAAAATGTGTGAAAATAATCAAAATTTCAGAATCCACTCACTTTAGTTCGATGTGGCCACCTTTTACCTTGACTATGGCCTTCAAACCATCAAAAAAACGAGTTACATGCTGCACGAATGTGATCTTCCGGTGTTTTGGCCCATTCACGTATAATTGCTTTCTTCAGCGCATCCATACTGGCATATTTTCTAGTCCTCACCTTGCTCTATAAAATGGACCAGATGGAATAGTCCATCGGATTTGCGTCTGGCGCATTTTCTGGATGAAATGAAGTGTGGTACATGGTTTCTTAACCATTCTTGGTTCACACTAGCTTTATGAGACGGTGCCTAGTTTGTTGGAACTTCGATGGTCTACAACCAAAATATTTGCGTGCCCATAGCTCTAAAGCAGCTTCTAAAACATTTTCCCGATAATAAGTTGCATTGACTTTGACACCAGATTCAATAAAAACGATTGGAGAACGTCCATCGGCGGTTACAGCTGCCCATACCATTACTTGAGATGGGAAATTACTTCGGGTGGCCTTTCGTAAGTTCAAACTTTCGTAGGTGCATTCGGTCAAGTAGACACGATCATTTTGAGAGTTTATGAACTGCTCAATAGGGAAATTTTCTCATCATCAGAGAACACTATGTTCGGAAATCCGCCACGTTCGTGCAGGCGTAACAACTCCTTTGCTCTTTCAAGCCGAATTTTTTTTGCTTTGGTGTAAGATTGTGTGCTTTTTGGAACTTGTGAGGCTTGACCTTGAGCTCCTTTTTTAATATTCGTTGCATGCTTCGCTGTGATATTTTCAGTTCTTTTGCCACTTGATTATCACTACGACGTAGATTTCGCTCAAGTCGAGCTTTCACTATCCGAACCATTTCAGGTGATGTTGCTGTTTTTTTTTTCGTCCACCACCATAGCGTTTGGCAATGCTACCAGTATCATTATAACGAGTTATGGTGCGATACACAAACATTTTATTCATTTTGAGGTGTTTGAGCTGACGAACAATAGCTGGTTGTGATTTTCCAGCCAAATATAACGCAATCACACTATTACGTTTAAAATCCATTGCGAATAACTTTTGTTGTATGTATAAAACTTAAATTCAAATGCTTTTGACGGCTTATAAACAATATACTGAAGTGTTATCAGGCTAACTTTGACGTAGCTGTCATTATCGATTTGCCAGATATATCGATGTGAAGTTACTCACATGAATTCTACCTTTTCAATTGATCTGTCTTGATCCGATCGTGTTTACACGTAATTTATTAGTTCAGAAGATTTTTTTGATAGTTTTTTGGACAGTAAGATGAACTATTCTTATACTACAAGTGAAAATTTAAAAATATTTATAAGGAAGAGTTAATTGGAAATGGAGCATCATTGTACAGTGGGAATTGCATAATGCATTGAAGAAATTGACGTTATTTCTAAGGAAACAAGGCAGTGGTACACATTACAAGTGGGAGCACATTATTCAAATAAATACGGCATTTAGTTTATTGATAACCAATATGATAAACTATTGAATAGACAGGTTCTAAAATATTACTCAACATCTCAGAAAGTTCCCTAGCTTGTATAAAACTAAAACCATTTCCAGCTGTTAGATTTTTCCAGCTGGTGCAGCGATATGTTACAGGAGAGGCAAAATTATTAATGAATTTTCCTCCTTTTCAAAATTTTTTGAACCATTTAACTATTGCTGTACGAACGTAACTGTAATCACCATACACAGCTTTAATTTTCTATTGGCTGACAAAATTCAGATGCCAAAAACAGTAAGTTTATTATTTTTTTAAAAAAATATTATATAATGAAGGTCATTTTATTACTAACAATCGCCTAGACTTTTCATTTATCTTTGTCGTTCCATTCACTGCATGTTATACCCCGTTTTTTTTTAACATTTCTTCTCTACTTCTTTGCTATAACTCCTTTTAGGTTAACTACTCTTCGTTTTACCCATGGCACTCTAATCATTGATTCTGCTTACATATCCCGGTCACTTAAGGGGTTACATCTTCTTCTTCTAAATGTGCCTATCTTCTATAGATGTTGGTGACCACATTGACCCATCTTATTCTATTCACAGCAGCTCGAAATAGATCAGTTGACGTTAGACCAGTTCATTTCCTAAGATTGGCCAGCCAGGATATACGTCTATGTCCAGTGCCTCTTTTCCCTCAATCTTGCCCTGTAGAAACAACTATAGAAGTCGGTATTTATCAATCACATAAAAAAACTTTTATCAACCATCAACTTCGAGTTTTTTATTGAAGTTAATTAATTTCTTCAGTTAAAAAAACCTTTCTTGGCTTATTTCAGATGCCCTTGAAGATGCTCTAGGAAGCGAAAGTACCAGTGGTGGTATACAAAGTTATAGGGGTTATAGGGGGTTCAGTTATCAAATTGCTGTACTTGTTTTTCCTAGCCTTTGTTTAATCTGTTCTTATGTTCACGTATATAGTTTTCCGTTTTACTATTATGTTGTCATTCATAATTAAATCAAACATTTATTCAAATAAATATGCTTTCAAGAATATGACATAGACATTATTGCTAGGTCCACAGAATCTCTGATCAAAGCATTTCGATCATTAAGGGCGTCAGCATTGAGAATGGGATTAAAAATAAACGCACAGAAAACAAGTATATGTATTGTACTAGATCAGGCAACCAAATACCTAGACTATTAATTGATGATCTGGAACTGGAAGGTGTGGACACCTTCGTCTACCTGGCCTCGCTGCTGACCAAAGACAACAATGTCAGCGAAGAAATTAAAAGAAGAATAGTGCTTGCCAATAAGTGCTATTATGGCTTGAGGAAACATATGGCCCCAAAACTACCCAGAAAAATTACAATTACCATATATAAAAGATAAAACACTAATAAGGCCAGTGTTAAGACAGAGACATACGGGTTAAACGTTTCGAGAGAAAAATTCTGAGGAAAATATATAGAGGTGTCCAGAGGAAGGCCAAAACTTAAGTATCAAGATAACATAGAGGTTGATCTAAAATCCATCGGAGTTTAAGCATGGAGAAGAGTTGCCAGAGACAGGGGCGAATGGAAGATTGTTCTGAAGAAAGCTTTGGCTCATGACGAGCTGTAATGCCACTGATAATGCTTTCAAGAAGAACTGGTTTATGTACGAAAGACATTAGTGATTCTCAAATGTCAAACACCGAATTCCAAATATATAAAAGAACTGTGAAAGAGATAAGAAGCCGATGTTCAATAATTATTAAAATAAAGCACGATAGGTTTATTTTTAGATAGTTCTTCTTCTTCTTTCAGTGCCTATTCGTTCCGAATATTGGCAATCATTCTGGCTATAATTATTTTATTAACTGATGCTTTAAATAGATTCGTTGTTGTTGTGGAGAACCATTTCCTCAGGTTCTTCAACCATGATATTCTCCTTCTCCCAATTCCTCGCTTTCCGAATACTTTACCCTGTAGGATTACCTTCAGTAATCTGTATTTAGTGCTGTTTCTCATTATATGTCCGAGATATTCCAACTTTCTCCTTTTAATGGTATACATCACCTCTCTTTCTTTGCCCACTCTTCGTAATACGGTCTCGTTGGTTATCTTGTCTGTCCATGATATCCTTAGAATTCGCCTGTATAGCCACATCTCGAAGGCTTCAAGTTTTTTCTCCATTGCTTCAGTTAGTGTCCAGGATTCAACTCCGTAATACAATATTGAGAAGATATAACATCGTAGGAGCCTTACTTTTATCTCCAGATTAAGATTGTGGCTTTTAAAGAGTTTGGCCATGTTATTGAATGCACTCCTAGCCTTCTCTATTCTACATTTTATTTCCTGTGAGTGATCCCATTGTTCATTTACTGTTGTTCCAAGATAGTTATACTGTTTTACTCGGTCCACTGGTGTATTATTGATAAGTAGTTGAGCGTCTCTAACTTTATTTTTGCTGATGATCATAAATTTAGTTTTTGTTATATTTACTTGAAGTCCAAATCTTTCACTTACTTCATTTACTTTGTTTATTAGTTGCTGTAAACTGTTCAAACTGTCTGCAAAAATAACGCTGTCGTCTGCATAACGGATGTTGTTTAGGCGTTCTCCATTTAGAAGTATTCCATGTTCGCATTTTTCCAAGGCTTCACTAAATATTTCCTCTGAATATAGATTAAATAATATAGGTGAAAGTATACAACCTTGTCTAACGCCTCGTAGAATCTGGATCATTTCCGTTGGTTCACCTCCAAAATTCGTTCTTATTGTAGCTGATTGGTTCCAGTATAAATTTTGTATTATACGCCGATCTTTATCATCCATTTGGGCTTTTGTTAGAATATCCATCATTTTTTGGTGTTGAACTGTATCGAATGCTTTTTGGTAGTCCACAAAGCAGGTGTAAATATCGCAAGTCATATCTCTGCATCTTTGAAATAATACTTGTAGACTAAACAGTGCATCTCTTGTACCTACGCCTTTCATGAATCCAAACTGTGTGTCTTGTATTCTCTCTTCGCATAGCTTGTATATTCTACGATGTATAATTTTAAGAAAAAGTTTTAATGTATGGCTCATTAGACTTATTAGCCTATATTCTCCGCACTTTTTTGCTCCCTGTTTCTTTGGTAAGGTAATAAATTCTGAAAGTAGCCAATCTTTTGGGATATTGCCTGTGTCATAGATATTATTGAAGATTTTACATAGTACTCTTAAAGATTCATCATCAAGGAGTTTAAGAAATTCAGATTGTACTCCGTCTGGTCCTGGAGCTCTACCTTCTTTTAGTGATATTATGGCTGCTCTTATTTCTGCCACTAGTATAGGTGGTCCTGTTTCCGTAAGTATTGGGGGCTGGTTCTCTCTCTCATCAAAAAATAAATTTCTTATGTAATTTTTCCAGGTATCATTGATACTCTCTTTGTCCACGATTATCTCTCCATTGTCATTAACAAGTTTACTTATTCTTCTGTTTTTACATTTACCTGTAATTTCTCTTACCTTCTTATGCACGTTGAAGTCGTCGTATTTACTTTGGGGAATTCGATTTCTTGGCATTTTTTCTCCAGTTCTTTCTGTTTGGCTTCTCTGATCTTTCTCTGTATCTCTCGCTGTAATCTTTTATACATGGAGTTATCGTTCTTGTTTTTCCTTCTTTCTTCCATTAGTTGCAGAATCTCTGTCGTCATCCATGTCTTATTCTTACCTTCTTCGTTCTTCATAAAATTGTCTTTAATGTCGTCTATTGTTTTCTTAAGGGATTCTATCTTATCTTCTGTGCTTTCCGTTGTATTATAGATTTCTTTAAATTTTCTATTTAATGTTTTGCTGACTATTTCTTTTACTTCGCTACATTTCAGTTTTCTCATGTCATGTTTTTTTACAGTTTTTCCGCGTATTTTCTTTAACTTAGTTCTATACACGCCCACTAAAGGATTTAGATAGTTACAAACTAATATTAAGTATTTTCACAACAGTATCATTACTCATATACACGGAACTATTCCGCGAATAAAATCTTCGGCGCCGTTCCCATCTTTATCAGGTACTTGACAACTTAGATGGTACGACCATCGCATCGACGGCGGTACTCTACTCGAACTTCGAACCCACCGGTCGCCGCTGCAACGAACGATATCGACCGTCGACAGCTCATTTAAAAAAATTCGAAAAAATAGCAACAATTTATGGGTTTAGAATAAATGAAGGCTCCTCAACGGAATATCTCGAAACCAAATATTGTACGATGTCATTTTGTTATAGAAAATATTTTATTGACAATAGCGAAGTGTTGGAAATGTTTATAATAATTATCATAATTTATTGTAACTGTTTTTGTTATAATAAAAACGTCTTTATTAAAATTCAATGTTTAATATCGTCGTTCAGATGTCAAAATTTTGTATCTCAAAATTAGTGTATTTTGGGAAATCACCTAAAACTTCCCATAGTAGAAAATATAACTTGTGAAAACGGTTTAAAGAGACTGCATGTGATTAAATTTTTTAAAGTCTTCTGTAATGGGCAAATGGTCATTATACATTTTTCTTGCGATTCCTGCATTATTCGTATTTTTGCGAACTGGTAAAAAACTGCCACTCCTCGTCAAAGTTTAGTTTGAATTGGATAGGAAAATCTCTGGAATACCTTTAGAGCCCTCAGATTATTCAAGCATGCATCTCCCATTTTTTCCTGGACGAATGATTGAATAATACTTAATTTCGGAATAGTCATTAAAAAATTGGTGATCAATATATTTAACTTTGTATCCACATAATTGGATGGTAATAAATACATTTATTTTTGTTCTGTCTTTCAATGGTGGACTGTATCTTACTCCATTTGTGAGTGACTCTTAACTAAATTACCGTTGCAGAAATACTGAAGTGCATTAGCCAATGTCACGTTGTGACTTTGTGCAGAACATTCATCGCTAAAAAAAAAACAAAAAAAAACTCGAAAGTTCTACAGTTTAAGCCAAGAATAAGGAGCTGTAAGGATGTAGAAGGAACATCCTAAATGATACGGCCTCAATCCTAAACAGATGGGTTGAATTTTTCGATGCAAAATTTAATGGCCATCATATCGAAGAAGCAGATAACACCCTAGCAAATCGAAATGATTGGAATCCTTTCAACCCAAACGAAAGACCACCTACCATCGAAAACGTTGCCCAAGCCATTAAAAAGCTTAAAAATAATAAATCACCAGAATTGATCAAATTTGCAGTGAGCTCTACAAGAATGGTGGCGATGCCCTACTACAGACACTGCATAAGCTTTTACTTCTTGTTTGGCATAATGAGACCATGCCTTGTGAATGGTCTCAAGGCGTGATATGCCCGTTACATAAAAAAGGTGACCAGCTCCAGTGTGACAACTATAGAGGTATAACCCTGTTAACAACTGCTTACAAAATACTAGCAAATATTCTCTACGAAAGGCTGCAAGTTTACACAGTGGGCATAGTTGGTAAATATCAAGCTGGATTCACTCCAAAAAATCAACAATTGACCAGATTCATTCAATAAGACAGATTCTCGAGAAAACATTAGAATTCAATATTGAAACCCATCACCTATTCGTCGACTTCAAGGCCGCATACGACAGTGTCAAGAGAACAGTGCTATACCAATCAATGCATGAGTTTGGTATACCAGAGAAACTTATCCGACTAACGAGAATGACAATGTCTAACTTAGAAGCCACTGTTAGAATACAGGGAGAGAATTCTAGATCCTTTGAGATAAAGGATGGACTCAGACAAGGGGATGCTCTGGCTTGCCTCCTATTTAATATTGCCTTAGAAAAGGCAGTCCGAGATACACGAATTAGGATGGCGGTACTATTTACAATAGATCGATACAAGTCTTAGCATATGCTGATGACATTGACATAATAGGGCGTAGCAAGCGAGATGTTGAGCAATATCTCCTAGAATTGGAAACAGCGGCGAAACAGGTCGGTCTAGTCATCAACGAAGACAAAACCAAGTACATGTTGGTTACAAAGGATCCGATAGCAAATGAGGAACGAGAAACAGTGTTTGGAAGTCATACCTTTGGACGTGTTGACAACTTCACATAACCTTGGGTCGCTATTGACTGCTACCAATAAAACAAGCGAAGAAATCAAAAGACGAATAAATCTTACAAATAGGGCATACTATGGACTCCAAAAGCATTTCCACTCAAGAAACATTCAAGAAGAACTAAAATTATTATATACAAAACATTGCTGAGGCCGGTCCTCACATATGGAGCAGAAACATGGACTCTAACGCAGAAAGATGAAAGACTTTTGGGAATATTTGAGCGTAAAATACTCCGCAAAATATTTGGAGCTATAAACGACCAAGGGCAGTGGCGCAGAAGATATAATTTTGAATTGTATCAGCTCTTTGATGAGCCAGATGTCATAAACGTTCATTAAAACACAGCGACTTAGATGGGCTGGACACATAATACGAATGCCAGAAAATACGATTGCTAAAAAGCTAACCACAGGAACACCTGTAGGAAGAAGAAGCAAAGGCCGACCGCGAATTAGGTGGTTAGATGGAGTTGAAACCGACTTACGGATATTAAAAATCAGAAGATGGCAACATGTTGCCAGAAACCGAACAGAATGGCGACGAATCTTAGAGCAGGCCAAGATCCACGAGGATTGTCGAGCCAAAGGCGATGATGATGATGATCCATCGCTATAAAAAATTTTTGGTTTGTTCTTTTCTTGGGCATCTAACTCTTCATTTAAAGAATTACTTAAAAAAGATATAAAGGAGTTGGCATCCATGTTGCCCCCTCCCTCATACCATATATAACAAACTATGAAATAAAACCAAAGAAAAGATCTTCGTCTGGGGAAAAGCATATTTTGGAAGAAGTAGAAACAAAGAATCGTCGCAGATGCGTATTTTGCTATAAGAATTTGTCCGAAGAGATCAACAGAAAGTACGCGACTTCCAAAGCAACACAAACTAGATGAAAATGTGACAATGACAAATGAAACAATGTGACAAATATTCTATTGTGTAAGTTGTTTCAAAAATGTCCACAATTGTACTCTATAGGCGTTTATATGAAACTCCATACAAACACTTTTTCGGTATTATATTTATATTATTCTCCTAGTGAGCAGTTTCTTATATTATTGAAGAAATAAATCATTTTGTAAAACTAATGTGTCTATTACCTTTTATTTACCATATTATCTAGAGCAGTGTTTCCCAAAGTGGGGGTCGCCATGAGGTACTAGGGGGGTCGCCGAACATTCCCAAAATAAGACAAAAGCATACACTTTGTTAGATCATGTATTTTTATTTTAACAACGCCGTAAATAGAAATTAACAATTAATTATCAGACGAAATACAAAACTAAATATTAAAGTCCGTAAAAATAAAAGAGTAAAACAAGTCAAATATCATAATCTTAATGAGAGCTATGCGCCTGTTTCTGTGAAACTAATCTTTCAAATCTAGGCTGTGTATTTGAGACACACACAATTATATCATTTTTAAGTACGAGACGATTTCTAACTCTTGTTTTAATGGCAGTCATAGACGAGAAACTTAACTCACACAAATATGATGTTACAAATGGAACCAAACATTTTACAGCTTCACTCGCCAACTGGGGGTATTCCTGCATCTTTTCGGTCCAAAATTGGTCCGAATTCTGGGAAAAAAATTGAAGCTTCAACATTCCATCACTTGATATTTCAATAAGTTTTTCTTTCATGTTTATTGGTATTTCAACATGCTGAAAGGAATCGGCTAAAAACGGATTTAGTATCCATCTGCAACTGTTTTGAATTTCTTCGGGGAAATAATCACAGAGCTGTTGTTTTAAATTGAGCAAAGTACATGCATGTCAGCAAAAACTTGTTCAAAATTTGTAGCACTGTAATTAGATACATTTTCCATAATTTCCTGAAGGCACTGGAATCAATCGAGTTGTTTTTTGTCAAGTGAGGTCGACCATAAATCGATTTTTCTTAGAAACGCCTTAATTTTATCTGTGGCTGTAATTATATTAATGTCGCGGCCGTGTAAATTACTGTTCAAAATATTTAATTGCTCGAAAATATCAGCAAGGAAACTTAGTTTCAGAAGCCAAATAGGATCGGAAAATTGATTTTCATATGGGGACTTCTCATCTTTCAAATACATTAAAAGCTCTGCTCTTAAGTGAAATACTCGTTTTAAGACGTTGCCCCTTGAAAGCCACCTTACTTCGGTGTGCTAGAGAAGATTTTCAAATAAAGCACCCATGTCTTCGCAAATTTTTCTAAAAATACGAGTCTGCAAAGCTTTTCCTTTAATGGAATTTACAACTTTAATGATGGATTTTCATAACACAGTCCATTTCAGGAGGTAAAGCTTTGGACGCAAGAGCTTCTCGATGTAAAAAACAATGTCTCCATTTGGTATTAGGCATTATTTCTTGTAATTTGACGACAAGGCCAGATTTATGTCCTGTCATTGCTTTAGCGCCATCTGTGCATATAGCAATACATTTAACCCAGTCAATATTATATTTACTTGTACATTTCACAAAAGTGTCGAGTAAACATTTTCCAGTGGTATTGGTCTCCAATGGGAACAAAGAAAATATATCTTGAATGCCATTTTGTATGATATCTTACAAACGTAATGAATTGGGCACAGTTAGATATATCTGTGGATTCGTCCATTTGAAGAGAGAAGTACGTGCATTTATTAAGATTTTCCACAACTTGCGCTTGAATATCTTCTGCCATATCACTAATTCTTCTTTGGATAGTATTATTTGACAGAGGTATTGTATTGAATTTTGCACCCTCTCTTTCCCCACACATTATATGTACCATTTCAACAGCTGCTGGAAAAATCAGATTTTCAGCAATTGTGTGCGGATTACTAGTTTTGGCAACACGATAAGCAACTTTTTAACTTGCTAATAATGCTTTTTCATTAGTAGTGGTTGCCAAGGGAAAACTGTCTTGCTGGTTGTGAAGGATGTTCAGCTTTCTTTCAAATAATTCTACGGGCTTTTCTTTTTTATCTGGATGTTTGCTATTTAAATGTTGAAGTAACTGTGATGGCTTCATGCTTTTTTTTGACAAGACTTGTCCACAAATAACACATTGTGGTTTATTGGAAATAACGGTAAAACCATATTTAAGATATTCATCAATGTAGAATCTGTCTTTCTTTTTATCGCTGCTACTGCCACTTTGAGACGTAGATGGTTCTGCACTTCTTTTTAAAAACTTATCCATAATTTATAATTTATCGTAGACGTAAATACGTAAACGGGAATACGTAAGTCGTAAAATATTACTCATTACTCAACACCGCGTTCGCCACCATAGGCTGTTTGGATTCGAACTGAGGTTTCGTTGCGCATCGCCGCTTATATAAAGCCAAAACGAGGCTACGACAACGTTCCAGAGTGCTATCTAGTAGCGAGCGCTTCCGCGATTATCATGGAAGAGTTTTGCGATGTAGACAGAAGCTAATATGTCGCGGTGTACAATGTGCAGTCGACTTCTTATTATTTATTTTTATTGTAAATGCTATTCTGGCAGAAGTACCTACTACTAATTACTAGTGGGACAGATCGCAATCATTAAAATAATTGTATTAAAATAAAATAATTGTTTTAGATTTAAACAGTAAAGTAAAATTAAATTTGAGAAACCATCAGACAATTAAATAAATGAGTGGGGGGGGAAATTGGGGGGTCGCGAACAAATTTTTTAGCAAAAAGAGGTCGCGGTTTAGATAAGTTTAGGAAACTCTGAATCTAGAGTCAATATTGGTGTGAGAGGGCTAGAAATGAACAACCATAAGTTAGCCAATATCGAGCGCGTTTTATTACTTGAGCGGCCGTGCTACATCAAAAATAATTGTGATTGAGGGGCGTACTAACTGTCAAACTTCCATAGACTTTATACATTGAACGCATCACAATAGCGGTCGGTGCCCACAGTATATACAATACACGAAGCAATTGTGATTCGCGCGGTCCTGTAAGTAAAATAAGCGTGAATCGTAATGTGATTCGCACGGCGTTCAACGTGTTAAGCATTAACTACTGTTATACAATAACTACCACAATGTTTTCGTTACAACACATTCTACATACTTATACATACTTATCTTTTCCTACAAGAAATACGTTATTTGGAAAATGATTTCATTTAAGAAGTTCTTTTACAAATTCTCACACTCTTTTCTACCGAATCCGTTCTCATTTAGTTTTCTACGCAGACGGCAAAATAGTGATAACTATATAAAGTCTCAAGCTATATTTTTTGATGTTGACTTGACGAGTAGTACGGTTTTAACCGGTGACGTGCAGCCAAAACGAGGTCCTGCAATTGCGCCCTAGCTCGCCATCTCCACTTAACCTAATTATTTAAGTCGGCTCGCTCAGTATACCACTATGTTATGCTTTCTACGGTATATCGTCGTTCAGATGTCAAAATCTTGTATCTCAAAATTAGTGTATTTTGGGAAATCACCTAAAACTTCCCATAGTAGAAAATATAACTTTTAGAGTTATTTTTTTTCTGAAATGTGGGTAGTTCCACGAAATGAATTATTTGTGATAGTGATTAAACTCGAAAAAAATAGACTTAGATTTTTTTGGAAAAAAATCGTGAGATACGAGTTTTTGAAATTTAAATTATATTTAATTTCAGGTCTTACGAGGTTTTGGTAGCATATTTTCAGCCCTCTTACTCCTTTTTACACGCAAAGAACAATATTACAGAAGAAAAATAAAATGTTTATTCTTTAATAAGAAATAAAACAAACATGTTACATAAGTACTCTGATATAAAATTAAATAAACAAACTATTTTCCATATTTTGAAAACCAAAAAAAAAAAATAGTGGTTCAACGAATCATAAAAACCATGATAATCTGGGTGAATAACAGTCTTAAGAGACTGCAGGTGATTAAATTTGTCTTCTGTAATGGGCAAATGGTCATTATACACTTTTCTTGCGATTCCTGCATTATTGGTATTTTTGCGAACTGGTAAAAACTGCCACTCCTCGTCAAAGTTTAGTTTGAATTGAACAGGCAAATCTCTGGAATACCTGAGAGCCCTCAGATTATTCACGCATGCATCTCCTACTTTTTTTCCTGGACGAATGAATGAATAATACTTAATTTCGGAATAGTCATTAAACAATTGGTGATCAATGTATTTAACTTTGTATGGATTTACTGTGTATGTTTTCTGTGTATATTTCTGTGTAATTACCGTATCATTTTCGTTGCAGAAATGCTGAAGTGCATTAGCCAATGTTACGTTGCGATTTTGTGCAGAACATCCATCGCAATAAAAAATTTTTGGTTTGTCCTTTTCTTGGGCATCTAACTCTTCATTTAAAAAATCAATTACACAAGATGTAAAGGAGTTGGCATCCGTTTTGCCCTCTCCCTCATGCCATACATAACAAACTACCTTATTGTTAAATTATAGATGGTGAAGTTATGGCATGCTAGTTTCTGTTTAAAGTATACCATACCTGCTGGGACCACAGGGACAAGTTGGACCGCTTGTACATCCATCGTAAATACGCACACTTTTCCTTCCAACGCATCTTCTTTATCCTTTATTTTTTCCTTTCTAGCCCGATTTTTTTGGCTAATATGCGATTCATAATCTTCTTGCTTTACATTGCCCAGTTTATGCGAAAAACATAAATCACACTGGTCCTTCCTTGGATGATACACATCAATGTTTGTATTTGTCATTTCTTTTGAGAAAACATCATATCCGACAGCAGATTGTGGTTCATAACTTTTGTATACGTCATGCACTTCCTTATATGATTGAAAAGTTGTTTCCAAATACAGTTTACTCGTTGATGAACGGCAATAATGGGAGGGCATCTTTGGCAGTTTTTCAAGGAATGCTTTAGCTTTATTTCTGCGTTCAATATTGACAGATTTAATCTTGGAAGGAAAAGTAGTAGTAGTTAGCTTTTGGGATACCAGCGTCACAACTAGTTGTCACCCAGTTTTGAACACTCCATTCACCCAATCCTAATGTGGAGAGAAACATTTTCTCGCAAACTGGAATTACGGTATTATCTATTTTCAAATGGTAAAATAAACTTAAATTACGCCTTGATTTATTTTGTGTTCTTTTTTGCACTGTTGGCTGTTTATTAACTAGCGTACACGCAAATATCTTTCGTTGATGCCAATCCATTACAGACCAAAACCCATCAAAAATCTTCCTTCGTTGCTCATTAGTTATCATTGAACATCTCCTTTTTTCTTTTGCTGCTAAACACTTTGCTGAAATACATCTTGGTTTCATTTCCCGGGAGTTTTTCTTTATGGTAACTATAGATCCATCTTTCTCCTTCTTTTTTGCTCTATATTTTTTACCACGCATTCTAACATTTTTGTTCATTTCTTTCCCAAGTAGAAGAATCTGCTTTGACTTTTTTGCTACGCCTTCTCTTCTCATTTTTTTTTCTTCTCGGAAAGCGTCTGCTTCTTTAGGCGTCGCTTTAATTTTTTGCGTCTGGCGACATTTACAGCTTCATCTTCAGAATCCGACGAACTATTTGGATGATAACTTGACTCTGATACTTCGAAAGGTTCTTTAAATTCAATATCGGTGTTATAGTGTCGATTTTCTGCAGCTTCACTGATATTTTCTATATTCAAAGTTAGATCCCTACTGACATTCTCCACCTGAGTACTGTCCTTGACATCAACATTCATACCATTATCTTCTATATTAATACTAGCCAAACATCTGCTTTGAGTGTCATTTTTTTAAATGAGATTCTGTTTGTTTAGCAGTACTCTTTGGGTTCAAAATAATACAGAAATGTACTTGAATGTTTTGTGAACAACCTGATGAAGAAGGAGTGTGCTGGAAACTCAAGGATTATTCTCGAAAGATCTCATAAACTTGTTCAAAGCCTATATTTGCTTTTTTCCAATCTTTTACATGACGGCTCTTAAGTTCTGCGACTTTTATCTCTTTTTCTGCGATCTCTTTAGAATGTGAATTTTGATTGGTAGTACATATGTACTTTCATTCTGCTCAATATCAGAATCAGCTTTTAGACTTTCTAGTGCTGATTTGACCATTCTCAAAGCCCGACTTGCCTAAAAATAAAACAAAAAATACTTATTTTGTTTCCAAAGAAACCTCGTAAATCAATATTGTAAATACTTGATTATATTTTGATAGGTAACTAAACCTCGTATCACAATATTTTTCACTTAAAAATATACTCTAATACATTATTTTGGAAATTCTTGTACCAACTGATAAGTTTTTACTGTTCCTGAATTGATTAATATAATTTGTTTCAGTTGATCACTTGAAATATAATAATTGGGTCATCATAACCTCAAATTTTTTGGAACAATAATAGTTATGTTTCGTGTTTAACGTAAAACAATGCGTCTACGTATTATTAAAACAAAGTATTTAGATGTTTTCACTTACCATAGCTTTTAATAAACAGTTTTAATTCTTTTAAACCTATATAACTGCACAAAACTGTTCAGTATTTAACAATTTTTCAGACATGTGTTGACTTACGTGGTTTCGTGTACAACATGTGAGATACAAGGTTTCTGAATTCGAGTGACAGAGGTGCAATTTTACATGCTTTGTAATAAGAGGTTTCTCAATCGATGCAGCTCGATTTCCTAATATAGGCCACACAAAAAACGCAAAACCATCGAAAATTGAGATACGAGGTTTTGACATCTTAGCGACGATATGGGATAAAATCTTTTGGTTTTATGCACGATATTTACTAAGCTACCACGTCAAATTAACTATCTCAATCACGGAAATCGCCTATTTTTTACAGTAAACTGTGAATATCAATTATTACAAGTTCTCATCAATGTTGTACTCCAAAACAAAAAAATAACAATGTAATGAAAATTAAAAATTAATAATTGAAAATTTGATGTAATATTTTTAGACTTTAAAAATACAAATCTTATTTTTGCACATTATAATACAATATAGAAGGAGAGTATATGAGAGTGAAAAATCTAGGAGTTGATAGATACCTGGCGAATCTTTCCTTGTCTTGGATGTTTTCGTCTTCCATTCTCGTAAACTTACTGCCAGTTGGGTCGTCTTCATCTGATCTGCAATAAAAGAGAAATATAAACGAATGATACTGAAGCATTCAATAAATTCTAAATATGTAGGTATAGCTTCTCGGAATTTTTGTACAAAAAAATCAAATATAACGGAAAATGGGAGAATTTGACACAATTCGTGAACATATTTACAATAAGAACCTATGCTCGAAATATTTGAATTTAACTACAATCAAACCTTTCTCACACAAGTCATCCATCTTATTATGCTGGGCTTGAATCTTTATCTGCTTAATCAACTGTAATAATTGGTATTCACCTTTAACTGTAAAATGTTTCTGATATTGTTAACATATCTGTCTTTTTTTCGTTTTTGACCCTTTGGACTATTTCTTGCCAATTTCTTTTGTCCTGTATTGGATAATGAAAAGACAGTTTGTACGCCACGTTACTGTGAAATTAATAAATATTAACTTTTTGATAAATTCACTCGACCTAACCCAAAATGTATTTAAAGTGTGCGGTAAAAATTTTAGTCAGTGAATTCATACAATGATAAAAATTCCAACACAACTTCAATAGACCACTCCATAGTAAAATTACCATAACACTGACCGTACCAGCCCCTAGCCTTGTCGGAAGGGTTGGTGGGGTAAGTACCTAGCGTACATCAGCTTCCGAGATTCCGTTGAACCAGGATTCATTTTTTCTTTTGGCATATTTTTCTTCTGACCATCGCTTGCATTCTGTTGTATTCGATTCTGTCTCCACATTAATGTGTTCAGATATTCTTGATACAATTTTCTTTTCTGTGTTATTTCCTGCGAAATATCTTGATCCCACCAATATGATTATTGTTGTCCGATCTTTGCATATCGCCCTAGTGCTTCTAGGGCAGCGGCGTGTATACATTCTTTGATGGTTTTGTATAACTTATTAACATTCCTGGTATTATCTTTCGTTTCAATTAGTTTTTGTTCCAGTCTACGTTTATATAGGTTTGTAACACTTTCTTGGTGTAAACTATTCAAATTGTATCGTACTTCTTGTACTTTCTCCTTTGTATGGTTATTTTGCGGCGTTTTCTGTTCTCTTTTATGTGGAAATATATGAACGTAGGAGGTAGTGGTCACTGCCGCAAGTGGGTCCTCTACATGCTCTTACGTCTGTTGTTTTCAGTCAACTTTTTTGTTTGAGGATGACATATTTTAGTCCACGTATATTTATGAATGTTTCTATGTTGGATATATCCATTCATGATTCTGAGTCCATTCTGATCGCATAATATATTTATTTACCTTTCTCCGTTATTGTTCTTATTATCTTCTCCATATCTACCTACTACTTTATCGTTGATCTTTTTTCCGACTCTGCTGTTGAGGTCTACCAAGATTATTATTTCTCTTGTGTTACCCACCTTTGTGATTTCTTCATTCAGTTGTTCGAAAAAGTTATCTTTCACATTTACAAAAGCATCGTCATTAATTGCATATATTCCCAGAATGGTCACTCTGTATCCTTTGTAAATCGTGTCTGTAAATCGACATTCCACAGATCGTAAACCGCTAATATTAAGGGGAAGAACAGTATTCCACGTTGCATTGGTTCCGTCTTTTGCTATTACCTATTTTCTATTTCTGTTCACCAACTGAGAACCGATAAAGAGCGGTGCTCGACGTTCTGTTGGATTCCGGTAGAGTCTTTCTTGTGGGATTTTCTCGCAGTCGCACTCGCAAGTCGCAGGTGTATGAGAAGCTTTCCACAGATGGAAGCACAAAAGACCAAAACAACAAATAGTAGACTAAAGTAAAACCAGAGAGAGAAATAAAAAACCCCCCCAGATGGACAGAATTCAACAAAAAGCCCAGAGTGAGAAGAAACTTCAAATCATACCACACACACAAGGAAGACAGTTCGTAGCTCAAATCACCCAGAATATCGCTTATCGCCTCATACACAGTGGGCCCAGCAGCTCAACTAGGATACAGTCTGTATTGTGGTATCGTATAATATTTATATATTTTCTTTATTATAATATAGATTGTACACTAATTATGATTTTTTGTCCACAGGTCACCTACAAAAAAAAATTACAAAAAACACAAAAAACGGCTTCGGCTACCAAAAAAAATCAAAAAAATACTAAGAAAAAACCGGCTTCGGCCACCAAAAAAATTAACAAAAACCCAAAACCCGGGCACGTAGGGCCCAACCCCTTGAGCACCAAGTCGCCGAACTGAGCCGGGACTCAGAGCGGAGACTTGAGGCCCAAGTAAGCAATTTTAGTTCGCGGATAAGCCACATTAAGATAAACAGGAATATAGCGGAGATGCGCTGTCCTGAGTTTTTGCATTCGGTTAGGAAACCATGTTGGGGTTCTATTACCCAGGACCTCCACATGAAGAGCACTTGGCTGATTGTTGTGCCTCTATAGCGAATCAGATTGCTATAGGGGGAAAGGGATGGTCTAGAGCATTGGAGCACGGTGGGGTGACTCCTGTTTTTACTCGAGTTAACACACCTTGCTCCAATGAATTGTTACACCCGATCGTACTACCTGGGTGAACATTTCTCATAGGCTGAGTTCAATCAAATTGCTTGCTTGCTTGGTGTATGAGAATAAGGCACAAACCAAAGTGGCCCTCAAAGCTAACATAACCTATGTCATCGGTCAAATTCAGCCTGATTTATAGATTCATGGAAACGTTCCGGATATAAATATGATTTCTGATGACCGCCATGGTTGGCTCTGACGTAGTCTAATCTGGAGGTTCAATTTTCGATGACTTTTTCCAACAATTCTGGCCGTATATCGGCAATAATGTGGCGGATGTTGTCCTCCAAATGGTTCCAGGCTTATTGCCGTAGACTAGCGACTTCACATATACCCACAGAAAATATTATGGCGGTGTTAAATCGCACGATCTTGGAGAGCAATTCACGGGTCCTTAACGTGAAATTATGCATTTACCAAAAGTTTCCTTCAATTAATCACTTGTGACACGAGTTATGTGAGATGTTGCGCCATCTTGTCGAAACCACAGAATCTATACATCATGGTTGTACAATTTAGGTATGAAAAGTCAGTAATCATGCCTTTATAGCGGTCGCCATTGACTGTAACATTCTGACTAGCATCGTTTTTGAAGAAATAAGGACCAATGAATCCACTGAGTCCATAAATCAGACCAAACAGTCAGTTTATCTGAATGTAATGGTTTCTCAACATACACTTGAAGATTATCTTCACTCTAAATACGGCAGTTTTGTTTGTTGACTCCAAAATTTGACAATAAAAATTGGGATCAACGGCAATCTCGTTTTGGGCTCATTCACCGAATCTACGCCTTGCTAGGTAATCTTGTCGTTAAAGGTGGTGCAAAAACGTTATATGGCAATATTCCAATCGAAATAATTGCCCCAATGGATGATTATGTTAACTATAAAATGGACGTAGTACGCGAATGGTATTTCGAACAGAACCATGATTTTCAAAATAAATTTGCACAATTTAGAAGCGTTGTTCAGGCGTCAGTCTGGCGTCATACTAAAATGCCAAACCAAACTAAACATAAATCAGTTGATAACTGTCAAAATAGCTGCCAGTTAAAAAAGTATTGCGAGTTTAAAAACTTTTAACACCCGTTATATATACAAAAGGGAAATTAGAAGAACAAGTACTAGATTTTTCTACTTTTCAACAAAGAAAATATTTGTTTGGTAGCTATTGGATAATCTACATTTTAACCATTGAGAAAAAAGGATATTATTGTCGAAAACGTCATAATACGGCGGAAGCAACATGTCACCTACAAAGTTATCTTTATAGTGGCAGTAAAATCATTGTCCTTATCGTTATGTACCTATTACGTCAGGTGTGTCTATTATCCAATGAGGTGGACCATTACTTAACATTGAAACTTTAAAAACATTACTTTTACACACCCTGAGTTGCATACCAATATATAAATTAAAAATTATTGAATTAAATAATTTAAAATTTTAATTTGTTCCTTAAAAATTTACGATGCTTACTCCTGCCAGAGTTATAGACTGGGGAAAACCAAGATATTTATGAAAGGAAACATAGGAGTAGTATGAGTAGGAAACAAAGGAAAAGACAACAAATATTAACAGATAATAGAGAGTGAAAAAACAAGAATATAGAATAATTCGAGGAAGATTGAAAACTCTGTGCAGAAGGAAAAAGAGATACCACAATGAGTTGAAATTAAAAGAGATAGAAGAGAAGTTTAAAAACAAAGAGGTGAGGTCGTTCTATCAAGAAGTTAAAAAGATGGGAAAAGGTTACCAAAGCCACTGTAGTTATATGAAAGGTAAAGACGGAAAAGACAGAAATTAGCGATCCAGCAGAAATAATGATGGAATGGAAAAAACATTTTGAAGAACTATTAAATGGTGAGGTGGACCACGAAGCAGTAGACAACTGGACGGTTGGAGAAGATGCGATAGTTGAAAGGCAGCCTACAGAGTAGGAGGTGGTGACAGCAATACATGAAATAAAAATTACAGAAGTCCAGGTAAAGTGAGATATGCATAGAAATGATCAAGTTTGGTGGAGAACAACTACAAAGAAAAATACAGCTAAATCAGCTACTAGTGCAAGTACGGGAAAAGGAAAATAATGCCATTGGAGTGGTATGAAGCCCGCATATGCCCTCTGCATAAAAAACAAACTAAACAGACAAACTAAAGTGTGACAACTATAGAGGTATAGCCTTACTAGACACTGTATACAAAATCTTGGCAAGAATATTGAGAAATAAACTAAATTGCTACACGGAAAGAATCCTACATGAATATCAGGCCGGCTTTAGAAAGGACAGATCTACTGTAGACCAAACATTCTTCAATAACACCACATTTCAAAGTTAATGAGTCTTTCCTCTGTCGCCTCTGTAATTGTCTAGGCCTCAACTCCATACAACAGGACAGAGAACACGTAGCATCTCAATACTCTAGTTCTAATTTCAATGTTGAGTTTTCCATTGCATAATATTGCTTTCATCTTATTAAAAGCATTTAGCTATCTGAATACGCTGTTTTATTTCCGTACCTCTATCCCATTCTTCATTTAGTTCGCAACCTAAGTACTGATATCTGTGCACCTTGCCTAAAAGTTTTCCTTTAGCATAAACACTGTCTTCCTCAATCTTGTTCTTGCTTACCAACATGATTTTTGTTTTATTTGTATTCAATGCCATTCCATACCTTTCGCAGTATTGGGTAATGCGATCAACCAAGATCTGTAGTACTTATCTGCTAGATTAGTTAGAAGTTAGAATAAGCCCATAAAACTTATTACTTTGCTGTCAACATTATATCAAGATGATTCATTAACTGCTCTTATAGGAAAACCAAGCCAAGCCCACCATTTTAATAAATCAAAAGGAGGTACAGATACGTTTGACCAAATATGCCAATGCTGCTATTTTCTCTCGCAAATCCCAATTGGAAAGAAAATACATCTAATAATAGAAGATCATTTCTGAAATCTTTGGGAATGGCTTTAATTGAACCACTAATGCGAGAGAGACCTCAAAAACCTTCTTTACAGAAATTACAGGCAAAAAAATTGTGGCATTCTTCAATTTGAAGACCTTCCAACACAACATCCCACAAATTTAGTAAATCAAACTAGGTGAAAGCAGTTTGTAGTTAAGGTCAACTATTTTCAATTATGTTTCTGGTTTGCTAGAAATGTTTCTTAATTATTTAAAAAAAAAAATAATATTTTTTTGTATTGCTACAACCTAGAGAGAAAATAAAATAATTGATTTGATTACTCTTGGGTATTCAATAGTGATTCGATAGTTCCTGGATATCATCAAAAGTTTTTTTTATTTCTTCACATAAATCATTAGGTATCGGATACGCATGTGTGCGGTTTATTTAAAAAAAAATAGGTGTGATTTTCCAAGGTTAAAATTGATGGAATAATTAAAAACAAAGTTAAAAAGATCAGGGAGACGAAACAAATTTAGGAAATTGGACGGTTGAAATATATTGAGTTGAGAATTAAAAAAAAATTATTTTCTCTAAACAATTTGATATTTCAGGAAAACATAGTTCTGAGAATAGGTGAGTAAACGAATTTCATTGTTGAATAAATCTCAGCTACCGACGGGGTAACGTACGAGTAACTTAAAACTGTTTTTTCATTATTAACTCATAATTACATATCATTATACGTTTAAAATAAATACAATGCATATTTCTTGGAAATGAAATAAACACGCCATAGGTTTGCATAATTCAAGTTTAATTTCAAACGTTAAAAACTGCGTACAAAAAAAAATGAGAAACGGAATTAAAATCAACGAAATTTATATGGACATATAAATTTATCATAGAAAAAAAACAGAATTCCTCAAGAATGGAGACCAGGCATCCTAATACCTCTCATCAAAAAGCGAGACAAATCGGACCCGGAAAATTACAGAGGAATTAATTTATTAAACACTTTCTTCTCAGGTTAGGAATCAACGACTTCGTCCACTGCTCCACCCTTCTCATCTCATCCCATTCCTCTTGCCACACCATTATGGACCTTTCCCTTTCTTCTTTTTTTAAACGTTCTATTGCTATGTCTTCATTTCTTCTCTCGTATATTTTTCCTCTTTCCTTCACTAGCACGTGCATTGGAATACACCCAGTGATATCTCCTAACGCCTCTGCAGAGACTGCTCTGTATGCACACGCCACCTCAATAGGCTCTTCCTATCTGCTCGGGTTAGCTGTTTTCTGTACGCCTTTGTTAAAACTGCAGAACTCCAGACCGGCGCAGCGTAGAGGACGAACGATTGCACGACAGAATGAAGGGCCTTCCTTCTCTCAGATTTGGGCTCTCCGATGTTGGGCATGATCCCTCCCAATGCAGCGGATCTCCCCCACTTTCCGTTTTGACTCAGGGTCACCCCTAAGTACCTCACGCATTTCTTTGGAACCACGATCTCTCCTTCACATTCAAATGTTATCCCGTCCCTTTTCCTTGGTCCTTGAGAATTCTTGGTCCCTAGCTCATGCATTTTCATCCATTCCTCAACTTGGTTACATGTGCGCTGTTGTTGAGTCACTTTGTTGACTGCTGCCCTGAAAAGTCCTGAAAAGGTAGTGGATAAGTTAAACCATTTTCGCAGGTTATGCAGCGAGGATATTCTTCTTCATTGAAATGTGGGTATACAGACGAACTCTGAGAATATCATGGGTCGAAAAAGTTACTAATGCGGAAGCGCTGAAAAGAATGGAGAAAGAAAAAGAAGTATCAACAACTGTCAAAGAAATAAGCTAAAATATTGGTGAGATACGACATTCTACGACTTATCACGCAAAAGAAAATAGTGGGCAAAAGAAGTATCGGGAGAAGTATATCCTGGCTCAGAAATTTGTAGTAGAGGTTTGGATGCAGTTCGGGTTAACTCTTCAGAGCGGCTGTTTTCAAAATGAAAATAGCCATGATGATAGTCAATCTTCGCAGCAAAGATTGACTTCAAATACCTGAACGAACGAATTAAAGGCATATAAGGAAATAAAATTAACTTTTATAACCTATATTAGTGTAATATATATTAACATAGTATCATATTGCATCTTAATAGTTAGTATACTGTCGTCACGCTTGATTTTAGAAACGGCGTTTATGGCTAATAAAATTTTTACTGACAGTTATTAACAGGATAACAATATTCATGGCATACCCATGGAAATAATATATTACAGTTAACGTCATTAACACCAGGTAAGTCAAGGATAAACGAGCTGGAATAAGAATAAATTAAAGAGAGCTACGAGGAACTGTAGAGGAATAAGGTAACATCTAAAGATTTGTCTTCAGTTGATGAAGTTTTCTGCATCCTTATTTAGACATTACTCTGAAACTATTTTCTTGTGGCATTTTAAAGTAATTACTATTGAAATGGGAATAAGCCACAATTAAAGAGTAAAGTACGTTTATTGATGTTTCAATTTCCACTTCAGAAATCGATCTCAAAATGCATTATATATTTTAAAGTAGACGACTTTAAAATAATATTGCCAATATTGTTGAGTTGCGCTCCTGGGACGACTTTACTTATAAGATAGTTTATTCGATTACATGAAATCAACTTTAACTTGAGAATATCCGTCAGAAAAAATCATAGCATGTAATTCGTCTTTAAAAAGACAAACACATGCCAAACACATGATGACGGTAAAATTCTCCAGTTAGGGATCAAATAGTAGATTATGAGTGAAAAACCAGGAAAAAACCTCATAATACTATCCGAACATGGTAAGTAGTGGGTCATGCATTTAGTTTACCTTCAATAAATACCATTGATTGGTATTTTCTTTTTAATAACTTCCTCTTTCAATATGGGTAACCAGATCCTACTACATTCTGCCGAGGAATTTTCGACACAATTGGTCTAATTTAGCATAATTATAGCCACTTCTTTGATTTTTCTCTTTTTACCATCCATTTCTTTTAGGATTACATTTGAATCATTCCGTTGAACCCTATGTTCATTATCCCATGCGTGTTTACATATTTGAGATCTATCAAATTCTCTATTTTTAATATAAGATTAATGTTAACTTATTCTAATATTTAATGACCTTGATGTTTCACCTAAATAAAACTGATCGCATTCACAATGTAATTTATAAATGCAATTCTTTGTCCTTTCTTGTTCATTGATAAGTTTGGTTTTGGACAAAATAGATCTCAACGTGTTTGTTGTTTTCAATGTTGTTGAAATGTTGCAATTTATTTCCTATCCTTTTAAGTTTTTTTGAGAATCCTTTTATGTATGTTATAATTGTAATTAAATTAAATTAATCTTTCTAGAGGAACATCAGACAAGCCTTACTTATTCAATCACTACTTTTCATTCATATTGTAAAGGCAACAATTTTGTTGCCTCTTGGTTCCAGAAATCCCACATGTAAAAAATAAAAATGAAACAATGTACTGTTTTTTGGTATTTGTATTACAAATGAAATACGTAAATGAAAATATAATAATTAAATAATTATTTTAAACACAAGAAGAGTCACAACACTACCTTCATCGCAATATTCGTTAACATCTCCAGGATTTAAGGCATTATCAGTAATGTTTTCAAACATGCGGTTGTAATAACCTTGGTCATTTTATATAATCTATTTTTTAGGATTTATATCCAAGGGATTTGAGTATGCTTTATTATAATCATTCAGAATGTTGTACAAATAACAAATCCCGAACTTCAGAGCTTTCAATAAAATGATAATTTTTTGTATACCTTATTAATCTACATGTTGATACAGCAAACTTTTTTTTCTTTGCCCATTGGGAGCCGATTTCACAAATTGTTTAAAATGGTCCGAAAAGTTTAGGATCATCTCTTGTTCTACAGGAACTACCTTAAATTTTTTCGGAACTTTATCCACTCTGACGGTAGATATATTCTTTCCTTCTTTCTTTTATTGTTTTCTATAAGTCCAAATGACCTATCATATGGTAGAAAAATGTGTCTTGGTTCGGGATACTGGTGATGTATTTGACTAGGTAATTTTTTCGTTTTCATTTACCAAAGTAAACAGATATTTCACTAACGTTTGATTTTTGTTCTGTGCAAATGCATTGTACGCTTAATTACTGAACCAGGCAAATATGTGTGTATTTATTGATCAAGACAAGATATGACTTCGTTAATTCCTTTCTTAGCAGTCTGCTCATTATACATGTAAAAAGTTTACGTGCCCAATGTTTCGAAATGAATACAACAATTATATTCCAAAAGTTGTCTTTTGTAAAACACATCCTCTGGAACATGAAGTAAAGTACAAATTCTGCTGAAAGTCGAAACATAATACTTCGATGGACTCGTCTCCTTTACTAAAAATTTTAACTTCTTTTAATTTTTTATAAGATATAAAATTTAGATTTACGAATATGAAGACGTACTTTTTCTCTTCAGGATCTATCTCCGCAAGTATAAGATTTTGTAATCTGTCGCAAGTTTAACATGTGTCAGACCTCTGAGTTTCGAAACTAATATGGTTTAATAGAAAACTGCGATTGTAGAAGTCGTAGGTAACTTTTGGATAGGCTTCTTGCCCCTTTTAATGCTTGGAGAACTTCATTTTCATAATTCTCTAAATACAGATTATGCATCTTAGAAATATTTAACTCTGCAGACAGAAACAATTTGAAATCATTTTTCCCGCTATAATGGGAACTCCACCGTACGAAGCTGTTTACATGATCTTTTATGTTTAGTAACATTTCCTCTGGCATCTTGTTAGGTCAATTCGTGTGTTTTTCTCTCATATCAGGTGGCGTGGACATTCTAGTTTTCAGTGAAGAAGCAAGACGATCAACACAAAAACAAAACACTATATTATTAGTATAACAGTATATTGTAAAACATTCGTAACATAATAGTATATTAATGGTGGATCGAATCAAGTTTGTTTATCATAAAAAAAACTATTAACCGTATCAGACTGGTAATAAATCTGTAAAAGTTGACTAATTTTTGTTTGTAAACTAGAACTAATTATGTTCTAACTACTAACTAACTATTATGTTCTGATTTAATAAAATTCTTATTGAAATTGTTGAAAAAAACACTAATTAAAATAAAGTAAAGTAAAAAAACAACTACTAAACATCCTGTATGAAAATGAAACTTCTTTTGGATTTCTTTGTCCTGATGTTGACCACTTTCTTTGCACTGGTTTTGAAGAAATCAATCCACCCAAGTCTTGCTTCCCTTTATTTCCTAATTCGTTAAAAGAGAAGAGAATAGACATTCTTTGTGTTTTATCAATTTAGTCAAAACACTTAGGTCAGCAAGTGCATCGTGTTCTCACTGTTCTTTTCGGTACAACCTTAACTGAATTAAGATGTTCCTCTTCACAGGCTTTTAACGACTTCCTTACATTTCTTTGCCACTCACTTTCGTTTCTTACTTGTTTTCTACCTCTCTCTGTTAATGTTGTCCGATACAAACGTCTACGAACTCGCTTTTTTTATTTTAATTTCCTTCTATTTGATGAATGATTTGTACTATACTTTGTCTCAAAGTGACTAGTCTATACAGGGTAAGATATGCAATGCCAATCTTATGGGAATTTCGCCAAGACGTTGCCAGTTTTATGTAGTGAGCGATGGCGGTCTCTATTGTCTATCAGGAGTTCTCAACAAGTCCTCACGTACCATTTTATGTAGTTTACAAATATCGTTTGCTAATAATTTTACATAATACTATACTTACATGATTTGTTTCTAATAGTAACTTATCAACTTTTATCTTTTATTAGTAGCAGTAGTATAATATCACTGTGAACTCAATCCCATCGAAATGGGTTGGAGTGAAGTGAAACGGTATATAGCTGGACGCAACGCGAATTCAAGCCGGTTTCAGACCAAACAGATCATGCGTGGACCAAATTAAGACACTAAGAATAATTGTAGAACAGTCACAGGAATTCAACTCTCCTCTCTTTGTGTGCTTTGTGGACTTCAAGAGAGCTTTTGACACGCTCACACATACGGCCATATGGGAAGCACTGCAGGAAATAGGAATACCAGAAAAAATAGTAAATCTCATCAAAGAACTCTACAGTGACACAGAAAGCAAAATCCTACACAACGGCATAACATCTGACCCAATAGCTATGCTAAAAGGAGTAAAGCAGGGCTGTGTTTTATCCCCCATACTATTTAACATTGTACTGGACTCCGTACTAACAAAGGTAAATTCTAATAGAGGAATTTACTGGGGATTAACAAATAGACTGGAAGACCTAGATTACGCTGATGATATATGCCTCCTATCACATACATAACAGGACATGCAACTCCAAGTAAACAAAGTACAAGAAGAATCAAAGAAGGTTGGTCTAGAAATAAACATCAACAAAACCAAAGAAATGCGATTTGGTACCAGAAACAACCAACCTATTATGATCAACGACCAGAAAATTGAGAGAGTAGCGGAATTTGTATATCTGGGCAGCATAATTGACTGTAATGGGGGTACAGAGCGTGATGTACATGAAAGAATAAATGAGGCTCGCAACCCCTACAACATGCTTAACAACATATGGAAATCCAGGATTTACCCAACTAAAACGAAATTAAAAATCTTCAACACAAATGTAAAAGCTGTATTACTGTATGGCTGCGAAACGTGGAAGATATCAGCACCCATAGTACACCAATTACAAGTTTTCATCAATAGAGCGTTACGAAAAATCCTTCGTATATTTTGGCCTAACCGAATCTCCAATGAAAATTTATGGAACCAAAGCAACCAAGAAAATGTCATAAAGCAAATAAGGCGAAGAAAATGGAGATGGCTGGGCCACACACTCCGTAGACCGCCAAATGACATTGCCAGGACAGCGCTGGATTGGAATCCCCAAGGCCGACGGAAAGTAGGCAGACCTAAGGGAACTTGGAGAAGGACAGTACTGGACGAAGGGAGAAAAATGGGAAAATCCTGGCTTGAAATCAAAGCACTAGCCAGAAATAGAGTTCGCTGGAGACACTTTGTGGAAGCCCTATGTTCCTCTTAGGAATCTTGGGGACTATATATATATATATATATATATATATATATATATAACGCGAATTCAGGTGGTTTATCCCGGAGGCAATTTGGTTTTTGTAAAGGAAAAAACACGATTGATGCAATGATGAGTGTACTCGAAGCATTATATTAAAGACAACATCAAACTAAAGCAATTGAAAAGAAGAGAGAAACATTCGCGGCCTTTTCACTCAACGTAGTACCACCTAGTGAAGT
The DNA here is from genome assembly GCA_918026665.1 of Diabrotica balteata. Lineage (NCBI taxonomy): Eukaryota > Metazoa > Arthropoda > Insecta > Coleoptera > Chrysomelidae > Diabrotica > Diabrotica balteata. Next base: position 85,711,874 of record OU898285.1, on the reverse strand, counting down.
CTAGAAATACTTTGACCGCGCTATCAAAACGCTGACTAACGAACGACTTGCTCCAAAATTGTATTGGCGTACTAATATGTGCAAAATTATATAATTAAGTGTTTGTGGTCGTCACTGCAGTACTTTTTCCATATTTTTAACGTATTTTATATTGTGGTATTAATTTCCTGGTTCTTAGGTCTTCTATTTCTATTTTTACATTGCGAACAAATCGTACTTCACAGATTTTTGTTGTATTCTTTTTTATTAAAAGTAAATTTTTTAATCCTTTGGATTTCTTCAATCTTTGTGTTACCTCTTCCATCTCAACGTTTTTTTTTACTACATATTGTTTAATTAAACGAATGAATAGTACTACATTGATGTAGCCCGTTTAATTCATTAATAAAATAAAAAATAAGGAGAAGACAATTCTATTTTCGTAAAAAACCTAAACCAGAAATATTCTATTACATCCACATAAATGATTTCTTCTCAATAAAGATTATATTGTTGGCGGTTTTTGCCGATACCTTAAGGATAAAAAGCAAAATTAGTTTTAGTTTTTCAACAATCTTCCAACAGTCTATTACGTTTACACTGTAATTGACTGAACTGAATTATGTTCTTTATAAAGAATATATATCTCAAATAGTATGCGTCACTCAAGCGATAAATTAGGAGTAAATAATATCATAATGAAGAGAATCGAAGGCTGGGTGGAATTCAAGAAAGTATTTTTAAAAAGTTTGTTCTGACGTGAAGGAAGAATGTTACGATGAAAATTTTAATCAAAAATAATAATTAATAAGGCTATAAAGAAAATATCTTAAGAGTAAATAAGTTAACGTGTATCTGTCATAAGGCATAAGTTAATACAATGCAAAGAGATCAAGAGGTAGACCACAGATGAGGTGGAAAGATGACATCAGGAAACAAGGAGGTCCCACAACAATGGAGGGATAGAGAATAGGTTCAAAAAAAAATAAGTTAAACGAAGAATATATCATCGAAATAATTATCAAATATAACTATTTATGAATAATCGTAGGTGCACGTTGAAGATATTGGAATGACGAACGAGAACTGACAGTAGAGGTAGAGGAAAACCACGTCTACGCTGCACGGATCATCTGAAAAATTATGCAGCACTTTCCAACCATTCTTCCATTCTTCTCACAGTGACTGTTATTCAAAGTCAGCTGCCTCCTAAACTTTTTTTTTTTTTCATCTTTATAGAGGGGTGGTCTGGAATTTTCAAAATACATCTCAGTCCAGGACGCCGCATGACTGACCTTAGTGCAGGATTCATTCTTCGTACTCCCGGCGATAGTTCCGAGGTACTTTAAAATGCCTCTCATTGCTGAGTCCACGTCGAACGCCTAACTGCTAAACCAGACCCTCCTCTGTCATCTAGCGATCCGGAAGCGGAATGGCCGCTGTAAGGCCAGCGTGATTTTCGAAGCACTACCTTCATTCATTCATTCTCCATTCATCCACATCCACACTCCATTCATTAGCAAAGAGGCTACCTGTTTCGTTTCAGCTGGCGCGTAGAAGACCTCATCGCTCCTAATACGGCATCACTCCCAGACGGGCATTTCCTCCTTCCACACAGTCTGACTGACATTCTAACTCATACAGTCTGACCCACTTTTGTAGCTTCAACTTCCAGCATCATTCACTCTTACCTTGGCCGGTGGTCCAGCTGTCTTTCTTTTTCTTCTTCTTTTTTCTTGATCACTGCACGGATATAGTTGTGTATGCTAGTCCAACCTGATTTATTTTCAATCATTGTCTCAATCATATCTCTCACTGTAACAAAATTCACACCTGTCTCTCTTTCCATTCTGTTCCTTTCTACTATCGATCTGTTGCAATCTAACATCGTATGTGTCACAGTGTCCGAGTGTCCACAGTATAGGCATTCATCTGTGTCAGCCTTTCCGAACCTAGGGAAGTAGGCCTAAAGCACCCGTGTCCTGTGAACACCACCTGCGTCAGGAAATTATCCAGTCGCCTGGGGCCACAGTCTACCCAATCTCTTATGTTCGGAATCCGTATTTTTGTCCACTATGCCATATCCTCCGTGTTGTTCCATTCTTCTTGCCAACTATCAATTGACCTTTTCCTTTCCTATCTTCTCTCGGCCATAGTAAGGTTTGGGTCTCCTCTCTTATAGAGCTCTTTTCTTTCCACCGCCAAAACATGCAACGGAACACATCCAGTGATGGTCCACAAGGCTGCCGCAGGCACAGTCCTGTAGGCGCATGCCGCTCGCAACAGATTTGTTCTGTCCACTTGTGTCATGAGCCTCCTATAGGCCGTTATCTCTACCGCCTCGCTCCTGATTGCTGTCGCCTAGAGGACGATCGAATGCACAACACCGTGTAAGACCCTCCTCCTTTCCGATTTGGGTCCCCCAATATTGGGCATCACCCTACCCAATGCCGCCGCACTATTCGTAGTCTTCCGAACCCCCTGGAAGGAGGTGGTCCGGAAGGCCCATTTTCCATTCTAGTGCAATGTCACTCCTAGGTACTTTACTTGTTTCTTGGGTGTTAGTCATGCTCCTGCACATTGTAATTCTACACTTTGCCTGTTCTTTTTCCCCTTCAGAATGATTGCTTCAGTTTTCTCTGCCGCAAGTTTCAGTCCAAGCTGTGTCATCCATTTATTTACGACGTGGCCTGCGTTCCAAACCCAGTATTTGAGATCTGGCTCATCCCGGGCCACTACCAGTACAGCGAGGTCATCCGCGAATGCGAAGGGGGTTGTACCCTCTCCGTATTCACAGTTCATAACCCCGGCATATGCCAGGTCCCATAGCGTCGTGCCCAAGTCAGATCTCTGAGGGACCCCAGCCGTCACGTCCACGATCGTGCCCTTTTCCATCATAATCCTTCTCTCAGACAGATACTCCGCCACCACATTCATCCAGTAACCAGGACATTCTCTCTCCTCAATTGCCTTCATTACCTCGCTCCACTGCAGCGTATTGAATGCATTCTTAACATCAAACAACTGCAGGGCCGCCCAGCGATGTTCATCCTCTCTGTTGCGCAATGCTTCGAGTACACTCATGATTGCATCAATCGTGCTTTTCCCTTTACAAAAACCAAATTGCCTCCGAGATAAACCACCTGACCTCTCAATCATGTCGTCTATGCGTACTCGATCCTTTCATACAGCTTACTGATGCATGAAAAAAGACAGATGGGGCGATACTTTTCCCTAGCCTTGGGGAGCAGTATTAACCTCGATGTCCTCCAAGGCTCAGGAAAGGTTTGTGCTTCCAGCAGTGCATTCATGTGTTCCAGAAGCCACGCAGGCTCCGCCCGTCCTAGAGAACCGGGGGACCTATGCGTCTTGAGTGAACCCATATCTCGACAAGTTCATCCATGGTAAAGGGTACAGCCCGCTCAGCTCCTTCATCCCTCCAAACACCATGCCATCTGCCGTCCGGAAAGAGCTCTCGTGTTATCTTAAGCTTCTTGTCCATAGGCATTTCGTAGGGAGGATACGCATGGAACTTCTTCATGACGATAAACTAACTAATATGTAACAATAAAACACTTTGTTTTCAAACTTCCGCAAAATTTATTTTAACCTCTTATCACTACTGCTGTTTCGGCTAATTGCCTTTCTCAAGTGATCTATTTTTGGCATGCGTTTACACTTTATAGTCTCTAATGAAATAGGTTGAGGAGGGGAGAACTGTTTGTCTCAAGTTGGTCATTCAGAATTATATCTGTGTTTTTTTAATTTGTTGATTTCCATAGATTTTAACAAAAATAGCTTAAGGCCTTTATTTTAAATGTGAAGAATTTTAAATTCGTCATTAAAAGAACGATTGTGATCTAGAAGGTGAAGTGCGTATGTAGAATCTGTTTTTCTATTATTGAAAGCCCTTTTATGTTCTGCTATTCGTTTATTAAAATGTAATTAATTAACTGTTTATTAATCAGTGCAAGTGATGGTACTGATTAATATTTGTGCAATAAATTAACAGAACCTAAAGGATAGTAGTGAGTTTGCCCTTAGTCTCAAGTTTTTTGTAATAATTTAGGCTAGCAAAATGTTGCTCATTGATCATATTATATGAAACAGATTGTAATGCTCTTAATTATCTTATAGGCCTTTAATAACTAAAAAATATATTGCAGCTCTAAAAGTACACAGTAAGAACGCTAAAATCTGCTATATATTTTTACATTTTGCATCCAACTTATGTAAACATGCACAAGTACTACTGATAAACCACCTGTAAGCGACAAGCCATACAATTAAACGATTTATAAGCGGCAGAAACAGATTAAAGCAAAGTACGATAAAGAAATTGTATACTTTGGCACGCACCATTAGCTTTTTAAAGATAAGATTTGTTGTTTTAATATTTGTAGAATACTATGTATTACTAAGTTGTCATATCGTTTGTGCTTAATGATTTTCTTAATGACCGAAAAGCAAATAATAAAGTATGTACATTAATTTCTTACAAAGACCATGGAGGTCAACTTAGTTATATCTGTGTGCAGTGTTTTTTAGTATTGATACATCAGTTTAGACTTTGTCAATGAGAGATTGTGTTTTTTCGCACTAGAAATGTTGTACAACCAATATGCAAAGAGCAAATTCACCAAAGACCTAATTTAAAAATAGTAAAAGAAATTTAAACAATATTTAGAATATCTCCAAAAATGTTTAAAGTACTTGGAGGATAGCTTTAAGTAAGAACTCTGAGATGAGCGACGTATTAAAATGCTGATAATGTAATACTCACAGTTGATGCTCAAACAGAGCTAAAATTGACACTTGAAAAATTAAATAAAGAAAATAATAATCAAGAGAGGATTAGAATGGAATCCACAAGTGAAAAATGCAATAATTGAAAAAAAAACAGGCATATCACAAATATTTACAAAATAATATAAAGAAGTTTGAAACAAAGCAAAAAGGAGGCACAGAACGTTTTCGGAATAACTATTTTATCATTAGTGCTACCCTAAAATAAGTATTACCACTTTAATTACATCAAACGTGACAGTCAAAATTTTGACCAAGGCTATTACAAAAATGTGGTGTTATACTTACTGGATTTGGATGTTTAAAGCATCTAAATACATAAGTAAAAACCCTTTAGATGTAATTGGATTAATTTTAGATTACGTCTTTAATGTTAAAAAATTAGTATGTTTAAGTTGATGGAAATAGTTACATGGTAACATAGAACTCCACTGGGGTTGCTAGTCCTTAGACGAAGTGTCTTTGAGGACTTTTTGCTAGCAACTGATTAAGATGACATATTAGGACAGAAGTCTGAACAAAGGAGTCAATGTAACCGGAGGTATGTATCTAAATGTGACTGTAGCCAACATTATGTATAATTAAATGTTAAAATTTGATTCATTATAACAGTACCAACTATCAATATGTTGTAATTTAAAGTGTGATTTACCCTAAAAGTTTGTTGGAAGAAATGTAGAATTGGTAATATTTTGAGTATTTGAAGTTAAAAAAAAGGTATATTGTAGGTAAGCAACCATCTATCTTCTTCTTATTTGAGTACCGTGCCCAAGTTTTAGGTGTGGGTAGTTTCCATGACGATTTGCCAATATCGTTCTCGATCTTGCGCGGCATGTAATCATTCATCTGCTGATAAGCCAGTCCATTGACGAAGGTTTCGGAGCCATGACTATTTCTTTCTACCAATTCCTCTTCTTCCGTCGATCTTTCCGTTGAGTATCAACTGCATTATCCTGTATCTGCTTCCTCTCATTACATGCCCTAGATATTCGAGTTTTCTCTTTTTTATCATCTTTATTAAGTCACCTTCACATTGACCTACTCTGTTCAAGATTTCTCTGTTTGAAATATGTTGAACCCATGATATTCTGAGCATTCTACGATATAACCACATCTCGAAAGCTTATAATTTGTTCATCATGTTAACCTTGTGTCTCGTTTATCCAACATCCAAGGTATTTAAAATAGTTAACTTTTGTTATCAGTTCAATATTGACAATTAATTGTATAGCGCTGAGGTCTAAAATGGGTAGATGACATAAAAAGGACAGCGGAAACAAATTAGAAGAATATTGTTCAGGATACTGACCGATAAAAAGAGTTGGGAGAAGCATATGTCCAAAAATGGACGGTATAAGGCTAAGAAGAAAAAGTTATAAATATACAAGACATTTTTCCAATAACAATGATTTTATCCAAAGGGTACAGTGGCAGAGAAACTTGACGAAGAGATCTGTTGTCAGGGAAGAGACTACACTGTCAAAAATACGTCTGCGCAACGGTGATATGTCCATAAATATTAGAACGTTATAATCGTAATAAAATTTCTGTCCTAACTAAATAAAAAAACGTAAAGTCTTTATTTCGTGAATAAAACTTGTATACAGAGTGGCCCAAAAGTCTGGAAACGGCTAATTATCTCGTAAAGTGCTAACCATAATTGTACAAAATTTGAGGTACACCTATTTTGGGATACGGAGATTTCATATTTGATATTTACAATGTTGCCAGATTTGCCGTTTTTCTTATATTATTAGTAACTTTGGTTTTTCAAATACATCACCTTGTATATTCAGTCATTATTGGAATCTAGTATTCAATACGAGTTCAACCATATGTAACACTTATGATTTTATGTAATCTGGAAGGTCATAAATACATAAAACCGAAGTCTGGCAACGCCTAAATTGTTTCAATAATTTTTTACTAACTATTTTCAAATACATAAAAACGTAACAAATGATAGTTTAGAACATTTTTTAACATAGTAGTTACGTTATTAAGTGTTCAAAATGTGCTAAATTTGTGAGTTGACAGCACCCTAATCGATGGTAGAAGGCGTCTACCACATTTCTCCATGATTGTCTAGAACTTATTCAAGATTAATTGATAATTCGTTGCCTTAGCTCTGCAAGACTTGCTGGTTAAGTTTTGTAAACTGAATTCTTCAAGTATCCCTAATAAAAATAATCTTTAGGATTGAAATCGGGTGAACGTGGACGCCATTTAATTCTACCTTGTCTACCAATTTATCGTCCAGGAAATATCTCATTTAAATATCGCCGAACATTTACACCAACTATATGACGTTAAATTTCTTTCGACAAAAAATGACATAATTGAATAAGTAATTACTATATCTGACCATACATTTAATTTTTGTGGTCTTTGAGTATGGTTTTCACGCATTCAGTCTTCAGTGTGAATTTACGTCATACCAGTACCTTAAATTGTGTCGATTTACACTTCCACACAGTGTAAAAGTTGCTTCATCGGAAAAACATATTCTGTTAACGAAATTTTAATAATTTTCAATTTTATCCATCATTACCTCAGTAAACTCTAATCTACGACCAAAGTCATCTTCACTTAATTCTTGCAATAAGTTAATTTTGTATGATTCAAATTTATTTTTACGTAATAAACGTAAGACTGAAGAATGACCTACATCATGTACTTGTGCAACCCTGTCTGGGGATGTATGTGGATCTTCAACAAAACTTTGCTTATATCTGAAGTTTTGTTGTCATTGATCAATCTCCATTTAAATATTTAAATTTATTAAAATCTACATATTTTGCACTGTTTTATATATTTAAGATCTTTTAGACTACATAAAATAAAGTGAACATATGGTTGAACTCGTATTGAACTGCTGAACTCGTGTGAAATTCACACTGAATGCGTGAAAACCATACTCAAAGACCACAAAAATTAAATGTATGGTCAGTTATAGTAGGTACTTATTTAATTGGGCCATTTTTTATCGAAAGAAATTTAACGTCATATAGTTGGTGTAAATGTTCGGCGTTATTTAGATGAGATATTTCCCGGACGATAAATTGGTAGACAAGGTAGAATTGAATGGCCTCCACGTTCACCCGATCTCAATCCTAAAGATGATTTTTATTAGCGATACTTGAAAAATTCAGTTTACAAAACTTAACCAGCAAGTCTTGCATAGCTAAGGCAATGAATTATCGATGAATCTCGAATAACTTCTAGACAATCATGGAGAAATGTGGTAGACGCATTCTACCATCGATTAGAGTGCTGTCAACTCACAAATGGAGCACATTTTGAACACTTAATAACGTAACTATTATGTTAAAAAATATTCTAAACTACCAATTGTTACGTTTTAATGTATCTGAAAATAGTTAGTATTAAAAAATTTATTGAAACAATTTAGGCGTTGCCAGACTTCTGTTTTATGTATTTAAGACCTTCCATACTACATAAAATCATAAGTGTTACATATGGTTGAACTCGTATTTAATAGAAGATTCCAATAATGACTGAATATACAGGGTGACGCTTTTAAAAAACCAAAGTTACTAGTAATGTAAGAGAAACTGAAAATCTGGCAACATTGCAAATACCAAATATGGAATCTCCGTATCCCAAAATAGGCGTATCTCAAATTTTGTATAATTATGTCTAGTAATTTACGAGATAATTAGCCGTTTTCAGACTTTTTGGCCACTCTGTATAGTATGCTACTTACTGCAGACATTGTTAAGCTAAAAATGATTTACAAATGTAATAATATTCCTTCTTATTTTTAATTAATACTGGGATTAGTAAAATGAATTCGGTTGCACAATCGTTAGACATGATTTCATTTATAAAACCCAACTAACCGGACTACAAAGTTAGGCGTACCGAAAAAATCGTGGGCGTGAGAACTACATCAAGATGATGAATATAGGACTAGTTTCGTTATTTATTTTATCGGTGTTCTTAAGGCAATTCGCACATACCACACTTTCTACTCAACTATGTAGGTTAGAAAAATTGTAGTTCAGTCGATTGTTTGGTTTGAATTTATGTAAAGTTTGATACACAAAACCCGACGCAGGGAAAGAACCATTTTCTACTAAACTTTGGAACAGAAACATCATCGCTGAAATTTTTTTTCTCATTTTCCTAAAGAGAAAATGTAAACAATAGATGAACATTTCAGTAATAAATATACGAGAAATTTTTATAAGGCAGCGAAAAGAGAAAGGATCAGTTATTGGCAAAAAAATACATTTTTCGAAGATGATGATGGAAACATGTTATGGAGAAGATCAGAAAATGGTAATACAACGGAGCAGAATGAAGAAGATTTAAACCTGGAAAATGTGCAAATGAAAATGAAACAACTAAAGAGGAAACAGTAGCAGTAATAAAAACATTCAAGAAAAATAAAACTGCAGGTGAAAATTTGTGCAAGCTTATTAAAAATGAAGAATTAAAATATACGCAAAAAATGTAATTGGCACTTAACAGGCAGGCTTCAGTCATTGATCAAATTGTTGTGGTCAAACAAGTACTTAATAATACATAGTTAAGAACCCAACAGAAATTAATAAGAATTTTGCGAAAATAGTTGAAGACACTACTAGAGGCATAGAAGAACAGTGGAACGAAATGAAGACATCTATTACCACAATTTCGCATGAATATCTAAAATCAAAAAGAGAAAAGAAGCAAGAATGGATGACAGACAAAATATTGCAAATGATGCAAGAGCAAAGAAAATTAAAAGGTAGAAATGACAACGAATACAAAAAGTTGCGTAAGACTGGATAAAGAAATACATGGAAAGGACTGAGGGAGAATATATCCAGCAGTGGATAGATCCGGGTTAAAATGATGATGATGATGATCAATGACTGGTACAAACTCATTAAAACAGGCTACAGTCCATCCATGCATTGCGTTGGTTTTTATAGGTTATAGTTAAGCAATTCACTTGGATATTTTTGAAATCCCTTGAACTTTTGGATTTTTATATTGAAAGAGGTCTTAATTTTAATGAATTAGAAGGATTATTGCAGATCATGATTGTGACTCTCGTCTGAGCCTTGTAACCTGATGCAATTTCTTCATTTTTAGCGGCTAGTGTTTCCGAAGGAAGCATTTTAGTCAGTCAATCTTTAAGGATAATCTCTTGTAATTTTAAATAAGATGTTCCAATTTCAGTTAAGTCAGCAGAAAGTTTTTACCACAACGATTCAGCTGCTGAATACCATATTTTTCCTTCCGTGAGTCAATCTATCCCTCACTAGCACAAAAGTTTAAACCTTCATCCATAAACTTTTTGAGGAATGAAATAGCTTTTGCTTGATGTATTGGGCTACTTATTGAGCTGCCCAATCCTCTCATTTGTGAAAACCACAAGAACAACGCCTCAGAAGTTTGTTCATAGCCTCCTTTCTTCATGGTCTTCCAATCCACTCCCAACACTCACATTTCAATTAACATACTATACTGTTCGATTTCATTCCGTTTACGCTTTCAGTTACTTCTCCTACACCTAAATCTGAAGCAACCTTCTTTATTGATTCACCCTTGTCCATTTCACTCTGATTAACATAGGAAAAATAACTCTAAACAAAATGCGATACAGGAATTTCTGAAAGTTTCTGCTCTACCTAGCAGCTCATTACTATTTGCAATATTGTGACTCACCAGCTATGACTTCTGTCTGGGTTAACCAAGGGGTTCGGATAACCTAGACTCGAATAATCGCGAATCTACTGTACAAAGATTGCAATGGGCCAGACATGTGATAAGAATGGGAGAGGATGACAGGCTACCAAAAAGAGCACTGAATGCTAGAATGCAGGGAAAGAGACCGCTTGGAAGCTCAAGAAAGCGCTAGGAAGACACAGTAAACAGCGACGCACAAGTCCTTTTAGGAGTGCGTGTATGGAGAAGATCAGCAACAGACAAGCAAGGGTGGAGGCAAAAAATAAAGGAGGCCAAGGCTCAATTTTTACTGTAATGTCGTAGAAGAAGACGAAGACTTGACCCCCTCCTTGAGACTGGCGCCAAATAGGCCAAACCAATCAAAAAAAAAAGCTCGCAAAATTTAGGAAGCGGACCTTCCTATGATTAAAAAACGAAGAATACAAAAAAAGTTTTAAATAATATTCAGAAATTTATTTTACAGATTTATGTTTGTTCACTGTATTGTTTATTAACTTTTGCAATAAAAATACTAAAACACCTATATTTCAATACATCCGAAATGGTTCAATAAAAACTTTATTAATCTATAAAATGACTTTTTATTGCCTATTAAAAATTAATTGTGTTCCGAGCGCCGAGTTCTGACGGAGAATATTTAAAATCACTGTCATTGTAACGTCATGCGCTAACTCGTCCCAATTTCGCTCTCGGGAATATCATACCTGTTATTCTTTGTACCATTGGGAAACTCTGCTCTGGAGAAGGATGGTATCCACGTGGAAATATTACAGTAAACGTAATTATTTCGGTATTTTTGATGATTTTTGGAATTTTTCTTTATACACATACGAGGTGTGTTAAAAAAATACATGGAATTTTCGTTTTTTGGAAAAACTATTTATTCGTCTACATTAATGTTGTCTCCTTCAAACTATCCCATCAGATATTATGCATTTATGCCAAAGCTTCTACCAATCCTTGAACTTCTCAAACTCGATATTTGGGATATCTTTTAGTTCTATCAGCGATGCGCTTTTAATATCATTTCATCACAATTATGTCATTAACATAGTTATTGAATAAGAGGTTCTAGGTGTGATCCTTGTGGTACTCCTGAAAGTATCTTAATCTCAAACGATTGAAAACCATGAACACGTACTATTTGTATTCTTTCAGTTAGGTAGGATAACACCGATTCTAAAAGTTCACCTTAGATGCCCAGACTCCTCAACTTATTGATTAAAATCTTGTGATTTGGAAGCCATCTTTAAGAGATTCTGTAAGGAAATCAGTTAATGTCAATAAATTAAGTTCAGTGGAGCGGCTAGAGAGAAATCCAAATTGCTGGTCGATAAAACAGCCTCTTAAAGTTGCTGACAAATAGTCACAGACAAGGCTCTCAAAAACTTTGTGAATACAACTTAGAATGCTAGTAGGCCGATAATTGTTAACTTGAGTATTATCCCCAGATTTTAGTATTGGGGTAATAGAGCTAGTTTTCCAGTAGACCGGGAATATCCCAGTCTTTAATGACAGATTAAAAATGTGAAAAAGAGGAAAAAGAAGTAGAAAGCTAAAGTGTTTAAGAAAAGGAGGAAGACCATCTGGACCTGGCCCCTTGTTGCTATAAAAAGTGGAAAGTTTTTCATATATAAACGAAATAGAAATGCTAAATTGTGATAGGTTGATGTCTCTTGTTAAAAAGGTTTCATCATGCAAATCAAAATCTTTATCACTAAATTTGGAAAAGTAAATGGGATTTTAGATATTTTTTATGCATTTTTTTGATTATTGTTTTTTTAAGCTCTAGAGAAAACAGACATAAAACTTTTTGCTGAATACTTTTTCAGGCGAAGAAAAACATCAATTGCAAGATAAATAACATCATTTAAACAAATCATCCCAGTTAAATTGTAAAAGAAAGTTTGTTACTTCCCGTACACTCATTGAGCGAAAGTCTCTATAAAAACCATCTCCAATTAATCCTGGCTTATTGAAATATTGAGATTCACATTTAAACCCAAATGAGAGTGGAGAATGATGCCTATCCTCTGGGAGTTGTGCACTCTTAGCTCTAGATACCTCAACCTCTTCATCTTGGACCATGACTAGATCTAATAATGAGTTATTTTCATTTTTAACAAGTGTTTACTCGATACAGATTATAAAAGGAACATAAAAATGAGAGGAATTGAATGGAATCGACTTCATTTGGTGAGGTTCCTGGTAATGGAGTAGCCACAGAAGACAATCCATCAATGGACCACTGACAATTTGGGAGGTTAAAATCTCCCAGGATACATAACTTATATTCTCGATAGTTTTCAGCTAGATTATCTACATTTTCTGCAAATTCCAGATACTTATCAATGATACTACGTGGTGGAAAGTAGGAAGTTGCAAAGATAAACTTGTCAATGTGGCCAATCTCAATCTTGACAAACAGGTGTTCGATATTTTGAGTCGCTGACAAACGAACACTGGTTATGGTTCGGACAGCTATAAGCACTCCTCCACCTCTTTTAAAGGTACTTGTTTCTGGGGATCTATCTCTTCTATATATGTTGTAGTCAAACATTTGCAGTTCGGCGCTCTTTATGTCATCTGTTAACCATGTTTCATTAAAAACTAAAATCTCATATTGTGAGTAAGAAGTATTTTTAAACAGTAGCTGAAGTTTTGTACGTAACCCTCTACATTCTGAAAATACACCAGCGCTTTTGAAATGTCGACTGAGGGGGCTTTGAACCTGGTAGATATGTTTAGTTTTTTCGTACTAACTTTGGCACATCATTAACATATTTCAAAGTGATATCGGATTCACCCTTACGCCGTCTTTCTTTTAACTCATTTTTCAGTGCATTGATCTCAGCTCGTTGTTCAGTAGTTAAATCAGCTTCCAGAAATACTTTTAAACCTTATCCAACTGCCTCTTGTTTCTCAATATCAACCGAACCATTTCAGGTGACTCTAAAGTTAGTCGCAGTGATTGATACCCATTTTTATTTCATTTACCAATTCTATAGTTGTGTTACTTTAGAGGGGTGTCATCTTCCTTACCATCTTGACGCATATTAAAGATCATAAGATTGCAAAATCTCTTTGTCTCTCAGATATTTCATACAAAACACTGCCGTGCACCAATGTGGAACTGTAATTATTGTCGTTTTTTGTATTTGATGCAGAGGTGGTGTTTTTTATAAAGGTAAGATCCTTCTTAATTTCTTCAAATGAGGTAGTAAAACAGGTTTTTAAACTCTTGACTTCATCGTTTACCTTTAATTGTAGCGATACCCTTTCCGTAGCGATCACCCATTCAAATCATAACCGCGTTTGACACTGCTGATATGTGACAATAGAATAAAACTGATACAAAATTAATTATTTTGGCAGGTTGTACAAATAATATTATTAAGATTACCTTTTAATCTTCTTTTTATCATATTTTTATAAATCCTGTTTCCTACGAATACTAATTTCGTAATTATTACATTGGCAGTAGTAGGTATCAATGATAATTATCTACACATCGTTGTTTCATTTAATATGTTGATTTAACTTGTTTGAAAATGAATCAAGGCGTACGGGAAAAGATAGAGTGGACGTACTTTAATTATCCTGTTCAAATAAATAATCGTTTATAATTTGGTGTATAAATTAATATGATTTTTATCGCGCTGTTTTAGTTACAGTTCAATTATATCTTTTGGACAATCATTCTGTATAATTTTCTTAGTAAATAAAAGAGCAAAATGGCTAGGACATATATGGAGATCAGGACCATCTACGACAATATTCTCAATATTGGAATGGACACCAGCTGGTAAACGAAGACGTGGAAGACCAAGATCCACATGGCTACAAGAAGTATCAAACGATCTCAACAGGGCGGGCGTACGACAATGGAGAGAAAAAACCAGAGATAGGAAACAGTGGAGAAAAATAACAAGAAAAGAAAAGAAAAATTAAATAAAGAAAGGAGGACTGATCTACCTCGTAAAATAGATCTAGAGAGCTTAAGCGGCGTAACCCCGTACGGGGTGTTTAGCCACAATATATAAATAAAAGAAAGCAAATACAATTTTAACCGTAAGTAGTGTTATTTATACCCAAGTTTAAAATGTACTGTTTTATCCATTTGACATTCGATATATATCTAAAATGACCTGGATAAATCAAAAAGTTATCAATCTTATTTGCCTTTTATCTAGCCAATTTGGATAATACGCAAAGTATCCATGTAAATCTAGTTTTATGCAATTTCGGGGTTTACCTGTAACATATATTATTATATTTGCAAATGTTATGTTTGTAGGCCTTTGACCCTGCTTTATACCAAACAAACAAAACTAAAAGCACGCAGACAACTTTATGTTCTAAAAATAATTCAAGTCTCGGTCCAGAGGTAAATATCACCTACCGATCGTAAATCAAAGGGCGCTGAAGACATTTTCGGTAACTCACTCTCGTAAAATTTGATACTTAAAATTGAACCCGGTGACATAACATCCTAAATCAGTGAATATAACGTTTTCAAAGAACCACAACCGTAATAAAAAAACTGTAAAATGTTATTGAGACAAGGGGTTATGTGTTTTGTGTTTTTCAACGATTATGATGGTTGTCTATTTAGAAAACGAGAAAGCAATAAATGTTGAGTACTTGCAAATTTTATTCAACACTTTGCGGACTTTAAAATAAATATAAAAGATATTGGGAACCCTAGAGAGATCGTTTTAATAGGTGACTTCAATAGCCGAACAGGAAAATTGCCTAAGAGTAATATAGTAATTTGAAATCAATAATAGATTACTTAATCGTTAAGCATAATCAGTCAGGTTTTAGTGGTAGTTTACATTATGTTTCTATACCTCGTTTGTAAATTAGGAGGGGTAATTCAAATTGACCGCACAGTAATGCTTGTTTGTAATTGGTCCAACCGCAGGCTAAATTATAAAATTTTGACATGATTGACATGAAAATTCATAGGTTAATTACGTTATATCGGCGATTTTTTGTGTTTTCTGCGTTATTCCACTAATTTTTTGATTTTTAGTCTGTATTATATAAAGGGGTATATGGTTGTGTTATAGAGGTAGTACCTTTTATTGGAACGACCACATCAAGCGTCATAGACGGGAGATGGTTCTTGATAACTGGTCCTCATAAGACAACTAACCCTGTAGACCGGGCAACTGCATTGGTCTACAGGCTAAACTAAGTAAGGGTAGCCAGATATGGCATTTCATCGAATGATTACCGGTATAAGTAATCTCTCACTTGTTGGTCAACAGCTTAGTGTTCACCTACATTGGAACCGTATTTCTCCCGATCCGATATCGGGCGACGTCGGCCGACGTCGGATTGAAAACAAACTCAAGGTATTAAATCATAGTGCCTATACTGCTTCGTTATGGAAGGGTATTAAAATCTGACATATATACATTTTAATATTTTGTAAGTACTTGAACAAAAGTCGAAAAAGTATTCTCATTACTAACATAATGTCGTAATTACCTAATTTCTATAAAAGGGTATAAAAGTGAAGGTCAATTCATTTATTACCTTGACGAAACATGGGTAAATCAAGTTGACACCAAAGATAAAATTTGGGTAGACACTGATATTAACAACCGTAGACATGCATTTATTGAAGGGTTGTCTACTGGTTTGAAAAACCCATTAGGGAAAGAAACACGCCTCATAGTTTAACATATCGGATCAGAGTTAGGTTTTGTTAATGAAGGACTTTTACTTTTGGAAGGCAGAAACACAGAAGATGACCATGAACAAATGAATGCATCTGTTTTTGAAAATTGGTTTAGTAATATCTTGCAGTAATTACCAAAAAACGCTGTCATTGTATTGAATAACACTTTTGGCCGATATCTCGGTTTTACGGGGGTGTGTTTTGAACTAGGGGATGATGGGAAAGTTTTTGTTGGTAGCATACCCACTGTTTCTCGGAAACAGCTACAGCAATATTTTTTTCTTTCTGTAATAAATTAGCAATCAATTATAGTGTTGGTCTGAATTCAGCCTTATAAAATGGATATGCTAATTTTACAGACATGATAAAATTGGTCAGAATTAACTTGTCTCTTCTAATTTGAGACTCAACGGTAGGGTTGCCCAAAATCGGTCTTGGTCTTGTTCTTGCGTTTTTGCAAGACCGAGACCAAGACTGCCTAATTTTTGCAAGACCAAGACTAGCCGTGCAAGACTAGAGCAAGAACAAGACTAACCTGCGAGACTCTAGCGTCTTGTAGTTAGGACTGAGTTAAACTGAGATACATAGCGAATCAAAATATTCATTATAAGATCACTTAAAAATTTGACACGTACTCAGAGGTCATAATTACAATCTAAAAATTAAATATTTTGTAGATTCTTTCCCAGCACACTACTTCTTCACTCTGAAATTAATTGTCCAGATTTTGAAAATAGCCCCTTCTAATAATAAAATAATATCTTTGCTTGCGACGCCGACAGTAATATCCTATCGAAACTTTTTAAAAATGATAGCTGATTAGCTGATAAAAAATATAATTAGGTTAGCATAATTTTTTCCTTATAATTTAGTTATGAGGAATTTAAATACAACACATCTTATCGGCTCAGACTAAACATCTTTTTTGCTGAGTATGCGATGATACCATTCAAAATTTGCTGAAAGAATGCGGCTAATGTTCAAAAGTAACGAGATAAACAAACAAAGAGATAATGCCGATTACAGTGTAAACAAAATACCCATATATTAAAAGTAACGAAGTAACGATAATAATTCTCGGTTTTTTATTCGGTACAAGATACATACAAGATCTATTAAATATCTTAGCATTATACAGTAAAACTGACAATGAAACGGACAATTGAACGATTTTAACATCACAGATAATGAATGGCAAACACTCGAAAAAGTACAATAAGTTTCTAATAAACTTTAAACTTTTGTCAACAAAACTTGGTGGAGAAAAATATGTTACATTACCACTAGTGTATCATTCAATCTGTTGCTCGATAAAATTGAATCAATCGTAAAACAATTAGATGAGAAACCTAATCGATCTGAAGTGGATAAAAGACTCATTCTTGGTTTTCAAGCAGCTCGAGAAAAAATGCTTAAACATTATAAGAAGAGAAACTGGATTTATTGTATCTCTTTAATTTTAGGCCCAAGGCATAAGGCTCAGACTTTTGTCATGACGTTATGGAGAAAGCTAATAAAAACAGAAAGCCTGAGAAAATTTAATAAACTTTACAAAGAATATAAAACTCTACACCCAGTAAATAAATCTCTAGAATCACCAAGAAATGAAAAGAAAGTATCTGAATATGATGAAGATGAAGACTTAATAGACTTTGAGAAACTGTATGAATGCTCCTCGACTTCATCTGAATCTTGTCATCAAGGCTTAGTTATTGACGAGTTGGAGGAGTACCTAAGTAAACCCAGAGCCGCTAACTCGGAAGACATTTTAGAGTGGTAGAGGACGCATGAGACAAAATATCCGAGTTTATCGAAGATGGCCCGTGATTTTCTTTTAATACCAGCAACTTCAGTACCTGCTGAGAGATTATTTTCTAAAGCATCGTTAGTAATTAGAAAACATAGAAATAGGTTAAGCGATGAGTCAGCCAGATGGTTACTTTGTATTCATTCTTGGTCAAAGGAATAAATATAAACTATCAGTAATGTAAAAGTCTATTGTGCACTGTGTTGTATTTTATTTTTTATTTAAATAAATGGCAAATTATATAACTATTTTATTCCATTTCATATAAGGTGAGGGTCCACCAATCCCTTTCTAGGCAAATAATGTTCTTTAAAATACAGTCAAGTTTATGTCATTAATTTGGTTGTTTTGTGTTTTAACCATGTTTGTGCATACGTAAGCTTGTTAAAAGCAAACGCTTATTAAGAAACAGATTGACTCCCGTGGGACATGGTAGATAGCTCAGCTAGTTAGAGCATAGGCACGGATCGCTTAGATCGTGGGTTCAAACCCCACCCAGTGTCAGTTGTTTAGACATTCATTAATTTGGTGGGTCTTTTTATGGCTATGTTAATTCAAACTTAAAATGTACCTACTGTGTTACGTTGTTCAAGATCTAAAGTAACGTTTAATAAATAGCAATAGCCTAATGGGTATTTGCGAGACTTGCAAGACTCTTGCTGCAAGACCAAGACCAATACTGTCTAAGTCTCGTCTTGTTCTTGCATTTGGGCAACACTACTCAGCGGGCGGAGGCGTTTAAGTAATCTAGGAGCTAGGAAGACAGAAGAAAACTATTGATGACGAAAAAGGTTTATTATCATCATATTAATATCTGTACAGGAGTTAGACAGGGATGTGTTTTATCGCCACTTTTGTTTAACTTATTCTGAAGAAATTTTCCAAAACACGCTCAATAATACTGAAGCGGGAGTTACTGTTAATGGAAAATTAATTACCAGCTTACAATATGCAGACGACACTGTGATCATAGCAACGAGTATACAAGATCTACACATCTTATCGAAAGCAGCGGAGGGGTAATTTCGAGGTAACCGTTGGATAGAATCATAGAACTATCAGTATTACGGAATGAAATAATTATTTAGCTTGCTTTTTATTTTAAATGAGCGTCTATTCCAAGTATTAAATCAATTCGAAGTAAGGAAAACATTTGTAAAGCAATGAATGGAAATTTTCTAATTTGTTATAAACATATATAATTGCAGTATTCAACGTAATTTTTAAAAACGATAAACAATTAAGTAGTTTGTACAAATGCTGGACAATGGGTCATTTACTAGACTAGAGCATTATGGATTCTGTGATTGAACACAAATTTAAAAAGGCCGTATTTGCGTTTGCTGTAAATTGGCCATCATAAATATTCGATTGAAAAGGTCAACAACCAACCATTAATTACTTAATTAAATTACGAGAATTCAATTAATGAGGCAATTAGGCAATTTGTATTAATGAGTACGATGTATTCTTCTCAGTTTCATTACATTTCATATATGATATTGATATTCGAGTTTGCTATCGTTTCATTACAGTTCCTTTTACACGTTTGATTCATTAATTTTAGTAGTGGTTACAGAAATTAATCGATTTGTGAGTGAATGACGGTTAGTCAGTTCAGTGCAATTGCTACGTATAACAGTGAATATCTCTGAAATACGAAAATATCGTACCGCTGGTCAATTTTTCAGCTTTTCAATAATTCAAAACGTAATTCATGTCTTTTTGGCTATTATGATCGAAAACCTGTGACTAGTTGAGTTATTAAGTTTTATGAAAAGCAGTTTATTTGCCAAAAGTGTTGTACCAAACTGGCATACCACCCAATTTTATAAAAAATAGAAACACAAATTGCCAACACTTTAAAATGAATAATAAAAGTCGTTAGAAAAGAAGTAGTAAAAAAATCAAAATTATTACTAGTGTTGTAGAATATTCATTCCCCACAAAATAAATAACATCTTGGCATAAATATTCATTATAATGAATACTGTTAAAAGAAAGAAATCACGTACAGCTTTTGAGGCTGGAACTCATATAGAATTGTATAAAAACCTCTCCTGTGTAAACTCAATTTAAAAACTTCTCTCCAAATAAATTAAATGTGTATTATATTTCGGTATTATAATATTGAACTTCTCAAAAATCCGCAAACGGTAGAAAGGTTTCAAAACTATATCGAAACTAAATACATAACTAAAGAAAATCTAATAATTAGTGAAAATGGGAAATGTGTAAAAATTATATTAAAGACGCAGCAAATAACATTCTAGGGCCGCAAAGAGGACAACCACGCAATGAGTGGTTCGATGCTGAGTGCGAGGACATCACAAGAAGAAAGAACAATGCATATAAACTGATGCAACAAAGAAGAACCCGAGAAAAAGAACAAAAATATACAGATCTCGGAAGAGAAAAGAAGTGCATTCATCGGAGAAAAAACAAACAAGAAAATTCTATAAAAATCTGAATAATGCAAGAAATGAATTTAAACCAAGGATCGGACTATGTAAGGATAAGGAGGGGCATATACTCAATACAAAAGAAGAAGTGTTGAAACGGTGGGTGGAACACTATAAAGAAATACTTAATATCGAAGTAGAAGATCCAAATCCACCAACCCCAGGAGCAAGCAAGAATACACCATTGGAGCCTCCATCAATTCAAGAAGTGCGGGATGCAATAAAACACCTAAAAAATAATAAATCTCCAGGAAGTGATGGTATACCCGCGGAACTTATTAAATGTGGAGGTGCTACTCTGACTAACCGTATACATAAAATCATACTGAGAGCCTGGAATGAAGAAAAAATTCCCGGAATATTGGTGTATTGGGATCGTTTGCCCCTACACAAAAAGGGTGATCAATTGGAAAGTAGAAACTATAGGGGAATAACCCTCCTTAATACAGCATATAAAATATTTTCGAGTATTTTATATAGTCGCCTGAGTGCATACTCAGAGGAGCTTCTTGGAGAATATCAAAGTGGTTTTAGGCCTGGTTGATCAACAACAGACCAGATCTTTGTGCTAAGGCAAATACTGGAAAAAACCAATGAATTCAATATCGACATATACCATCTTTTTGTAGATTTTAAATCGGCCTATGATAGTGTCCTAAGAAATAAATTATATGAAGCCATGGATGAATTTCATATCCCCGATAAACTAATAAGATTGGTTAAGGCTACAATGCGTAAAGTTGTTTGCAAAGTCGAAATACAGGGTGAACAATCACAGGCATTTGAAATGCATGTTAAGCTGCGACAGGGAGATGCGCTGGCGTGTCTCCTTTTCAACATAGCTCTGGAAAAGACGGCCAGGGATGCCCAAATAGACAACAGAGGAACATTTTTAATAAATAATCCCAAATTTTGACATATCTTCTTCTTCAAGTGCCATCTTCGTTCCGAAGATTGGCGATCATCAGGGCTATACGTATTTTCGAAACTGCTGACCGAAACAATTCGTTGTTGCTGCAGCTATACCATTCCCGTAGATTCTTTAGCCAGGAGTTTTGTCTTCTTCCTATGGACCTTTTTCCTGCTATTTTCCCTTGCATAATTATTCGAAGCAGTTCATATCTTTCGTCTCTTGTAATGTGTCCCAAGTATTGCAGTTTTCGTTTTTTGATCGTAAATATGACTGACTTCCTTTTCTTTATTCATTCTTCTCAGGACCTCAACATTTGTGACTCTCTCGGTCCACGATACTCTCAGGATTCTGCGATACATCCACAGTTAAAAAACCTCTAATTTTTTGGTATCAATGTTTTTCAACGTCCATGACTCTATTCCGTAGAACAGCACAGAAAGTACGTAACATCTCATCAGGCGAAGTTTCATTTCAAGGCTCAAATCTCTTCCGCAGAACACTCTTCATTTTAGTGAATATGGATCTGGCTTTTTCTATTCTTATTTTGATTTCTGCTGAGCTATCGTTGTCTTCATTTATAAAAGAGCCTAAATATTTGTATTTGCTAACTCGATCGATAATTTCATTGTGTAAATATAAATTGTGGACATTTTGTGTTGATTTCGATATTACCATAAATTTAGTTTTCTTTATGTTCAAAGATAGTCCATATTCTTCGCTGCAGTCTCCTATCTTATTCACCAATGTCTGTTCAAGTGCTTCTGCGATCACAACGGTGTCGTCGACAAATCTTAGATTGTTTAATCTAACACCATTTATTTTAATACCTACGGATTGCTTAGAGAGTGTTCTATTCATTACGTCTTCGGAATAGAGATTAAACAGGGTTGGTGACAGTATGCACCCTTGTCTCACACCTCGCTTTATTTCAATTTCTTCAGTGGTATTATTCTCTACTCTCACTACTGCTTTTTGATTGTAGTGTATATTTGCTATTAGTCGGATGTCTCGTTTATCTAAATTCCTTTCTGTCAGGAGTCTGATTAGGTGATCCTGCCGCACTTTATCAAAGGCCTTGTTGTAATCTATGAAACACATGATTTACATCTTGATTTATGTCAAGACATCTTTGAGACATAATGTTCAGTGCAAACATCGCCTCTCTTGTTCCGAGTCCATTTCGGAATCCAAACTGGGTATTATTGATGGCCATTTCCAGTTTTTTGTGTACTCTAGAGTGTATAATTTTCAGGAATATTTTCAGTACATGGCTCATCAGACTGATTGTACGGTAATCACTACATTGTTTGGCATTTATCTTTTTTGGTATAATAACAAAGGTGGATAAAAGCAATTCTTGTGGTATTTTTCCTGATGTATAAATGCTATTGAAAAGTTCAATTAAAATGTGAATCGAGTCTTTTTCTATTAGGTTACGGATTTACGTTGGTATTTCATCTAGACCTGGGGCTTTACCATTTTTCATTCTTTTTAGTGCGTACATTACTTTCTCATCCGTTATTTCTGGACCTTCGTCTCCTTGTATGTTACTTAGCTCAGATTGTTGTCTATCATCTGCAAAGAGTTCTTCAATATAGTTTTTTCCATGTCGTCAACTGTTCTTCTAGTTCTGTTATGTTTCCGTTGACATTATACAGGGTATTTGGCTGCTTAAGTTTTTGTGTACCAGCGTATATTTATTAGAAAAGATATTTGAATAATGTCTTCTCAAACTTTGTATTTACCTATTAGTACAACCCTGCCATCATTGTTTAAAAAAGAATAAGTCTTTTTTAAATGAGAATGGGAAAGTTAATACACAGCGAAATTAAACAAACAGGCACTGAAAGTCTTACTGTGGAAGATGTACATTGGATTGATGGAGAAAAAATATTTATAATGGCAGAAAACAAGTTATTCCCAAAATTCCGAAGTGCGCGCAGGAAGTACATGACTTGTTAAACTCCGTAGAAGTGACAACCAACCAAAAAGAAAAATTATTGAAAAATGATCCGGTAAAAAAATTTATTGCTTTTTCTTGTGTATCTAACTTAACATTTTAAAGTAAATTAGAAACAATTTATGTTAATGGAACTTTTAAATTCTGCACTAAATTTTTTATTCAGCTATTTACAGTTCACGGACTCGAAAATGGACACTATGTGCCGTTGGCAATCTTTTTTCTTTCAAATTAAGTTAAAAAACTCATATATGACTGCCTTATTGTTTTAAAGACGGAGTGTCAAAAATTGAACTTAAATTTTAGTCCCAAGGTTGTGTATACCGATTTCGAAAAAGCGATCCATGCAGCTGTAAGTGAAGTGTTTCCATCTGCGAAAATAAAAGGATGTAGGTTTCATTTCGGACAATCATGGTGGAGAAAAATTCAAAAAGTTGGGCTGGCTACTGAGTATTCAGACGACAATGAAGTCGGACAATAGCTTAGATATATGTTTGGTCTACCTTTCCTAGATCAATTAGAAGTAGGTGAATGTTTTGCTTTAGACTTTAGTGAAATATTACCAGTACAACACCAAGCCGTACAACAATTTGCTGACTACTTGGTGGGCAATTATATTTCTGAAGAGGCAGACTTCCCTCCTGAGATATGAGTGGAAAACCGTTCATCACTTGCGCGTACAACCAATGCCTGTGAAAGTTTCCATTCTAAATTTAATTTGTTATTTTACAATCCGCACCCTAATATATTTCAATTTTTAGAAGTTTTAAAAGATATTCAAATTGACACATATAATAAAACGAAGTTTTGTGAAACCAAAAAAAAGTGTACCGAAAGTACTTCCAAGTAGTAGAAATTCGTAGATTTGATTTTGTCAGATGTATTTCATTTAGATTTCTAGCGAAATAAATGCCACATTTTAATTTATATTTGTTTAATTTTGTAATGGTAGAGAATGTCCCATACTATGTTAGTTTTTACACTTGTATTGCTTTCTTATGATACCTATATTTTAGAATAGGCACAAAAATTATTTCAGTAATTTTTAAAAACAATTCAAAATTTCTAATATCAATCTAAATCAATCACCAACATTTTTCAAAATACATAACAGTAATGAGTGCGCTAATAACCGGCAAAATAACGCAAAAGATGGAAATCATATTAAGTTGTGAGATAAATAGAATTGGAACAAGTGGAGATCGGAAATTTAGCGATAGAACCTATAAATTTACATTTCATTTATTGTTTTCCACCTTTAAACGTAAGTGTTTCGAAACTACCGCTGTGACAGTGACAGTTTTACTTGACATCCTCTTGTGGTACGTCTAAAGGTGGGAAACAGTGAACAGAATGTAAATTTATAGGTTTCTATCGCTAAATTTCTCATCTCTACTAGTTTCATCTCTTTTATCTTACAACTTCATATGTTTTCCATCGCTTGCGTTATTTTGCCGGTTATTAGCGCGCTTATCACTCACTGTATTTATATAAATATGTAACTACCAATATTTGATATAATTTCTAATATAAAATACAAAAGCCGCAGTATCTATTTTTCTGGTGTTAATTTTCCTAGATCTTAATAGAATACTTAATCCGCTTAACCACGGAAGCGAATTAGGTTATGGTTTTCGGAGCGAACTAGTATGTAATTAAGAGGGTTTTTTGACCTTGCGAGCGAACTAGTGTGCTCCGAAAAGAACGACCGTCAGAGAGTTAAAAGGGGTTTAAAATAACTATCTTCTGTTGTTAATAAGGGTCTTAAACATTTTTAACGACAGACTATTCAAATAGATATCTTGTTTGAGCCGTAGATGCTGTGAATTTCCTTAAAATTTTGATTTAATACTACGTCTCAATTGCGAAAATTTGTATACGAAAATTATTCCAAACTTCTTCAAGGAACCGTTATTAGTAAAACTCCAACAAGACGATCTCTGTTCAAAAACAATTACAATTTTTAAAGAATTCAAAATATTGCCTGTGGATTTTTGCTTTTGTGTGTAAAAAAGTCTAACTTATAACAAAAATACAAGGATTAAAACTATAATACAACATATTTGCTTTTTTTTATTCATTAATTAACGTTTTCAAAGCTGTATATATGGTATCGGAAATTTATCGATATTTTTGTACCTTTTTTAAATTTTCATATTAATACGTCCTTGTTTTGTTTGCAGTAACCAATGTAAACTATTTATACTATAATCCACGTTACATAAACAAAATCAATACTTCATAATATAAATAATAATTAATATTACGAGCATTGTGTAATAACATACAAAATAAACAATAACAGCAGAATAAATTCCACCGATTAAAAAATAAACCATTTTTATTTGACCTTTATTAACGTACTTGAAAAAAACGGAAAACAAAAATTGTTCCAACTATAAAAGAGTTTCAGAGATGGTGTGTCTATTATTTATCCTGCAAGTATGTTGAAAGAAGACTCGAAAGTTCCTCTTTTTACGACAAAATACGACAACAACAAAAAAAAAATATGAAAAAGTATGAAAACAATATTCGAGGAAAATATAACGGAGATTCTAATACAGATTGCAACAGAAACCCAATAGTGAGAATAGAAAATACCACTGGCAATTATAATTAGTTTAAACTTTAGCTTGGAAACAGTTCGGCAAGAGGGAATCCAATGTTTTAGATTTTTAGAATAAAGATAATATTAATAAGAGACGGCGCCATGAAAAGAAAAAGAATGGAGATCACTTCTCTGTACATTGTTATGAGGCGAGATTGGGATATTATAGACTGCGACTAAAAAATCTTGACAACGTAATTGTTAGATCAGAATTCTTCGTCCCGTTGGCGATTTATTTCCAGCAATTCTCACCATTTTTCTTTCTTCCATTCTGATATGTTCATTCCATTCTTTTCCTCTATTTTACACTCAACCATTAATATCATCTATCCAACATGTATTTCTTATGTTTTAGCTTGTTTCTTTGTCTAGAAGAGTCATTCAAGCTCTGTCACAAAGTACCTTCATGTCTATTGTTTCAAGTAATCCTTAAGTTTTTGTTAGTTCTGCTCTAGTTTCTGCGGTGTATGTCATTATAGGCCTTACAATAGCTTTGTATATTCTCGATGCCCTCGAAAGGGTCCAACAAAGCCTTTGGAAAACAGAATATATAGAACTTTATTCAAGTTTAAAGATTGTTTAACGAGTTATCAGAGAAGATTAATTACACGAAAACGAAACTGCAATACTTTGGACACATTACAAGAGGCGAAAGATATGAACTGCTTCGAATAATTATGCAAGGGAAAATAGTAGGACAAAGGTCCATAGGAAGAAGACGAAACTCCTGGCTAAAGAATCTACGGGAATGTAGCTGTAGCAACAACGAATTGTTTCGGTCTGCAGTTTCGAAAATACGTATAGCACTGATGATCGCCAACCTTCGAAACGAAGATGGCACTTGAAGAAGAAGAAGACAGTAAGACCCACATTTATAAAAACTACACGTTTTTTAAATAAATTATCAAATATTGAATTTAATTCGAATAATATTTTGGTAAGTTTTGACATAAATAGTTTATTTACGAATGTGCCATTATATGAGACTTTAAATATAGTCAAGACAAAATTAGAGAGTGATGATACATTGGCAACTAGAACAAGACTAAACATATCAGCTATAATGGAGTTATGTATTAACATTATGTACTGATAATACATATTTTCAGCTAAATAATGAATTCTATAAACAAAATTTTGGTCTAGCAGTGGGCTCTAGTTTATCTCCATTATTAGCCGATATATTTATGGAAGATTTTGAAACAAATATTGTTTCTAAACAAAATTTAAAATCCACAGTATGGTGGAGATATTATGTAGATGATGTATTCTTAATATGGCCTCATGGATCAGAGTTGTCGTAACACATTGCTAAATGGTATAAACGATAAAGAAGAGACAATAACATTTACCCTGGAAAAGGAATATAATAACACACTGATCATTATCAGAAAAACTTAAAATGATAGGAAATAAATTCAACATTTCAACAACATTCAAAACAACAAACACGTTGAGATCTATTTTGTTCAAAATCAAACCTAACAACGATGAACAAGAAAGAGCAAAGAATTGCATTTATAAAATACCTTGTCAATGCGATCAGTTTTATTAAGGTGAAACATCAAGACCATTAAATGTTAAAATAAGTGAACATCAGTCTTATATTAAAAATTAAAAATTTGATAGATCTCAAATATGTAAACACGCATGGGATAATGAACATAGGGTTCAATGGAATGATTCAAACATAGTCCTAAAAGAAACGGGTGGTAAAAAGAGGAAAATCAAATAAGCGGCTATAATTATGATAAATGAGACCAATTGTGTCGCAAATTCCTCGGCAGAATGTAGTAGGATCTTGTTACCCATATTGAAAGAGGAAGTTATTAAAAAGAAAATACCAGTATTAGTAAGTCAGTAACATATAGATGATGCATCATTTATGATTTTTAAATAACAAACATATAAAATCAGAATTTGGTGTTTATTGAAGGTAAACTAAATGTACGACCAAATACTTACTGGTTTTTTCTTTTTTTTTTCTGGTTTTCCCTCATAATTTACTATGGAATCACTATAGTTTATTACGAACGAGAGAGTAATTAGCATAATTTTAACTGGTACCTTCGACCACTCCATGGGCGTGCTCAAGATTAATTGAAAAATTACTTTGAATAATTGTAAAAAATAAATGAATTATTTCAGTGTTATAAAGTGTTATGTGTATGTAAACAAAAGTGACCTCTTTTATCACACACTATATTAGAACTGACTGGCCTACATTAAAAAGGGTTTTAAAAAATTCACATTTTTTTTTAATTTTTAAAAATTACAAAAGAGAAAAAGAGTTTTTAAAACCGTCTAAGGTATGTTAAATAGATGAATAAAAATATTAATATAAAACTTACAGCTACTTGTTACAAATCCAAATCAGATTCAGAAGATGAACTTTCAGAACCAAGATTTATAATAACTGGCTCGATCATTTTATCAGTAATATTGTCCAGCTTCCACATTTTTTCCTCTTCTTTAATAGTGTGATTTACTGCCTTTTCCCAGTTTTCAGGTTTTACATTATTTACGGCCTCCAAAAACAACTGTTTAACATCATGAATTTTAAAAGTGGTATTTTTTCTTGAAACTTCACTCTTTATCTGTGCCCATACCAGTTCAATCGGGTTTAATTCACAATGATATGGTGGGGATCTAAGTACTGTCATTCCACGATTTTTGGCAATTTCATCAATTTCGTATTTTTAAAATTTTTCTTTATGAAGGGCACACAACGAATAAAGTTCCTTTCTTATAGATCCGGGATGGTACGTAATATTTTTTGAACTCAGCCAATTCTTCAAGTCTTTTTTTAACCACTTGGTTGTGGACAGTCCTTCTATAAGTCTGGATTGATAACTTGCATTATCCATTACTATTACACAGTTCTTAGGAGAAGATCTATCATTTGTTCGAACCATTCTTGAAAGACATCAGCGTTCATGTCTTCATGGTAGTCACCGGTACGAGTTGATTCAAAAGTTAATAAACCAACTTCAACAAAACCGTCTGAACTGCCAATGTGTACTATTATCAGCCTGCGTCCCTTTCCTGATGGTGGGTTTAAACCAGTAGATAAGTTATTTACAAAAGCGTGCCTTTGACTTGTAACAGTTTCACCCTGCCAAAATTTATTTGGTGTATGACCCTCGTTGATCCATGTTTCATCAAGATAACATATTTTTCTTTTTTGGTTTCTCATTTCCTTTATGGTTCTTAGAAAATGTCTTCTCCATATAACAATATCGCTTCTTTCTAATAAAATAGACTTTCTGGGATTCTTTTTCCAGCGGAAGCCTATTTCTTTTAAAAGGTTCCATAACGTACTTCGACTCATTTCTGGATAATCCTTATCATCTCGAACTGAGACAAGAACTTTATCCAATGTTGGAAATTCTTGTCTAAAGAAGAATTCATGCACTTTCCGTCGAAGTCCTTCTTTAAAATGATATTCTATTTGAAATTTTGGTTTCCCTGGAGCATTACGTAGCATTTGAAAACTACCACATTTCTCTTCTTTAATAACGTATAGGGAAATCGTAGATTTCCCAACACCAAGTGTACTGCTAACTAACTCAACGGTCTCGTCAACACTTTCACATAAACGTTTGTCTGTAAATGATTTAAAACAATTAAATATTAATGTTTTTTCATTAACTGTTAAAGGACCAATTTTTCGGCGTTTACACGGCACTTCCAAATTTTCCATAACACTAGTATACACGATAAACTGCACCTTGCAACTGAAGAACCTACTTTTAGTGAACTGTTAAGAATTTTGAATACGCCACTTGGACCTTCCTACAAAATGGAAAAACCCACTATCACATTTTCTGTGGAATATGTTTAGAAGGTAATTATCTAGTCAATTACTGTCGTAGATTCCTGGAATTAAAGAATTAAATGTTTGATAGTTGAAACCCTTACTTCGTGGAATGCACTCATTTCAGATAAAATAAAACGTTTTATTTTATCTAAAGAATTAAACTTTATTTTGCAAATAGGTATGTACTTATTAAACTTTTATTGGTTACATATAACCAATAAAATAAACATCTTACATTTCTTGCAAATTCATTAGTACCTGTTAACCTCCATCACTCCGACACTGGCAACCTTATTTAGGGATTAGTAACCCTCACAACTATTGTATTCTATTCTGCTCCAACCTTTATACCTGGTGGTCATACTCAATTTAAAATTATTTTCCTATATACTTCTGTAAACTTGTTGACAAATATCTGTTTTTCATTGAGTCGCCCGTATCAACAGTTTAGGGATTTGCATACATAATTTATTGTTTTATTACTCTCTCATACATAAAAATACACTATAACAGGAGAATTGTACTGTCATCATGGCATGTGTTTGTCTTTTTAAAGACGAATTACATGCTATGATTTTTTTCTGACGAAATCATTTTAAAGTCATCTACTTTAAAATGTATAATGTATGTCTGAATTGTCAATATAAATGAGTCAATATAAATTATTAGAAGAATTTTTCACTAAGTAACAAAAAAAAACAAAATTTGTTTAATTTACTAATGTTTGTATTTTGAAAACGATTTCCGAAGTGGAAATTGAAACGTCAATAAACGTACTGTAACTTTTAATTGTGGCTTATTCCCATTTAAATAGTAATTACTTCAATGAAATATGAAAAATCTTTAGTTCCAGAGTGTAATTACTTGACAAATACCCATAAATTATATACTTTGATTTCTACTATTATTTGTAGTTCCATTTTATGATCACGTAATAAAAATGTTGATTGAGTATAGAACTTAAATTCATGTAAATTTTCTACTCCTAATTTGTTTCTATTTTTTGCGTACATTTTTATTTTATGATATTATCAGGTGTCCGTGTAACTACTATTGAACTTGTAAATGTTTGTAAACTAGGGATATTTACAGGACCGTGGGGGTACGTTTGCGCCCTACAGTCCGATTTACAGTTTACTAATGAGACCTTTATCGGACCAACATAGCACGTAACGCAGATTTAGAGTTACAACACGGTAACTCCATGGTAAATAGCAAATGCCGTGAGCCCTTTGAGAGTCACACTCACAATCTCTCATAAAACATTTAATGAAATATTGTCTAACGGATAAAATGATCCTGCATCTACGATGTTTGAACATAAACAAGGGATTATAATAGAAATATGGGTCTGGAATTAACGTGGAATTCACTGAATGGAAACTTACGGTTATTGAAGATTGATTACTAAGAAGCACGTTCTTAAATTACCACTGATTCGACCGAAAGGTTTAATGATAGCAGTAAAGGGATGTAGTAAATCCAAAATTGTTTCTAAGTGAATTTCGTCTCTGCCTAGAAAAGTAACATGCCAAAGATGATAAAAAATCTCAATTCTTATATTTTTTTAAAACTTTTTGTTATATATATTATGTGATGATATAATACATAAAAAGCAGCAATATATTTTGTAAAAAAGTTAATTTGCATATTATTATGTAAACGTTAATTAACGAAAATTTCGAGTTTGTGTAGATCATAAAAAATGTAGTCCAAAATAAAAAAAAAATAAAATTAGATTTACATTTTCCATGGTACGTACACAGTAAAAATCGTTTGAATGATGATAGTGGTTTTTCTTAGTAAGTAAGAGGGAACCTCTTGTTTCTGTGTCACTTCGGTATTGTGTTGAAATAAAGCAAAATGTAGATATTTTTTAACAATTTAAATTTATAAAGTTATGTAGTTGAAAATCCTTATTTTATCAGATCTACAGGGTGTTTCAAAAAAAGGTAACACCGTCTCTAGGGTAGTAAAAATTACGCATTTTTTACGATTTTGCTGAAACTACTGGAAACATTGTAATGAAATTTTATACGAATATGTTTTGGAAGCTGATACATCCCATAAATTTGTTTTAATCTGATTCTCATAGAGGACGCTAGTTACACGGATCGTACTAAGTATTAGTCAATATAACTTTTTTAAGAGTATAATTATTAATTAAAATTTCAAGTAAACTTAAACATCATTCAATTTTACACGAAAAAGGTACTCTTGGTAAAACTCGATACTGTGTACCGTTTTCGGAATATTTTGATTTGAAAATTTTGAGGTAATACTTGATGCTGGTATAAAATAGTTAGTAATTAAACAAAACTCACAAGAAGAAAATTAAATGAATGATTAAGAACATAAAATAAAATTCAATTACAGTAAGTGTTCAAAATGCCCTCAGTTTTCGCGAATACACAGGTCTATTCTTTTTTCTAAAGATTCCATTAACCTTCTAAACGGTAGGGGATCAGCTATGATGTCATTAAATTGACGTTGAATTTTTTCTTCCAATTCTTGGCGGGAATTTACCTCTGTAGCATAGACTTTTTCCTTAATATACGACCAAACTGCGTAGTCCTAAGGGTTAAAATCGCATGAACGAGGAGGCCAATGAATCGGAGCTTCTGCACCTCTACCAATCCATCGATTCGGAAAATGATTACCCAACCAATTATATCCAAGTGTAGTGGAGCTCCATCGTGCATAAAAAATAAAGATCTTCGCTCGTTTAGCGTTAAATCTTCTAATATCTCGAATAAGGAATTGTTTAAAAAATCAAGATACAGATCACCATTTAAATTTCCAGGTAGAATATGATAACCTATTAATTTGTTACCTAAAGTTGCTGCCCAAACATTAACTTTAAATGAGTGTTGGTAATGTGATACCCTTTTGACTCGTGGATTCTCATCACACCAGTAATGTGCACTATGGGAGTTAAACATACCTTGTCGCGTAAAGGTGGCCTCGTCCGTAAAAAAGAATGCATTTTAAAAAAATTGGATTGTAGGCTGACCTTTGTTGCAATGTTTCACAGAAATCCACTCTAACCGGTAGATCATCTGGCAAGACCTCTTGGACTTGTCTGTAATGATAAGGATGTAATTGCTGTTCTTTCAGTATCCGCCAAGTACTTGAAGAAGAAGTATTTTTTTGTCTTGCTATATTACTTACGCTAACTGTTGAATCTTGATCAAGTAAATTTAAAATATTATTTTCTTTATTAATGGTTCTTGTTGTTCTTGGTCTAGCAGAATTTATTTTATTTGGTCTCTTATTCCCAGTTTCTCGGCAACGTCATTCAACGGCTCTAAATGTTTTTTTACTTGGTAAGTTTCTTCTAGGAAACTTTTCTGTATTACGTGTCACAGCTGCACTAGAACATCCTAAACATTCGCCTAAGGTTAATAACATGTCAGTGTCTTCAACATTTGAGTACATTTTGATTTGATTTTACAAATAACAAGGTTTCAAAACTCTAATTATTGTTGATTTATCGTCATAACAATCAATAAATGTCAGATTTCCCAAGCACACTTGGAGAAAATAGAGGTATACCTATTAGAACTTTATCATTACTACCAGCATCAATTATTACTTCAAAATTTTCAAATAAAAATATTCCGAAAACGGTATACAGTATCGAGTTTTACCAAGAGTACCTTTTTCGTGTAAAATTGAATGATGTTTAAGTTTACTTGAAATTTTGATTAATAATTATACTCTTATAAAAGTTATATTGACTAATATTTAGTACGATCCGTGTAACTAGAGCCCTATATGAGAATCAGATATAAAAACAAGTTCATGAGATGTATCAGCTTACAAAACATATTCGTATAAAATTTCATTACAATGTTGCCAGTAGTTTCGGCAAAATCGTAAAAAATGCGTAAAATTTCTTCAACAATTTTTCAGTATTTTACCTACCCTAGAGACGGGGTTACCTTTTTTTTAAACACCCTGTATACTATACTTACTTCACTCTTGAGATCTTTTTAGAATTATCTTCGTCCAAATCGGAGTAAGTCATGAATTCAGGTTCAGAATATTTACCTTGCAATTTGGAGCCATAGTTTTTTACCTTGTTTAGGACTTTGCGCCTCTTCAAGGTGGTGATTTTTACTTTTTTTGTGCAGTTTGCTGTGTTGGATCAGGTGACTAAGACCGGGTGCCGCCGCTAAGGCAGGAGTGTCAGAAGAACTATATCCGCCTTGATGGAGCCGTGTGGTCCAAGCCGCTACTAAGTATAAGTTCCATGGAAAACGTTTCCTTTCAGATTGTTGGTCCTTTGTTTGTTTGGGTTAAAACGCGTGGAAGGATAGGTGTGGCTGTGTCCTCACCTATGATCAGGTGTCATTGTGCAATGAGATTGGGAAACCACAGAAAACCAATCTCCCCCTGTCCATGTGTTATTTAATTCAATTCTTTAAGAGTGTGTGTAGGGCTCACTGTTTAATGTTGGTGTTGTATTTGGGTGTTTATGAATGTGGTGTGTTGGTATGTTTATTGGTTGTGTGCTGTTGGTTTCTCTATGTTTATGAATGTGAGCGTGGTTGCAGTAAAGTGTGTGAGTCGGTGAATGATACATATGTGTGTGTGTGAGGTTTGATGTGTGTGTACGGTGTGCATGTAAGTGTAATGTTGTGTATTTATGTATAGTGTTGAGTGAAGGTTTGGTTTATAAGGTTGTTGAAGCAGGAGGTGGTTATGGCATATCCATACAGCGGGTTGGATATTTGGTTTAGGAATCGGATAATTGAGCTTCTCTTTTCAGGTAAGACGTTGAATAGGATCATGGACATGTAATGTATTAAGGATTTCATATCGGAGGAGAGGTCGTAAGAAGGGATTTGTTTCTCTGTTTATACTGGTTGGGTTTGATTGTAATTATTAGGATGTGTATTGCGGTGTGGGCATCTTGGTGAGAAGTCGAGATAGGGGACGTTACAGTTCGGGCTCTTGAGATCAGATACTGTGGGACACGCAGTAAAGATATGTTGAAATGTACGCTTTGGCAACATCTCGAGCAATACTTCGATCGGATCGGTACGGAGCTGCTAGATCTAGGGACATCGCAATTTGACGACATTTGGCGAATTTGGACTTCAGAGTTAGTGAAGACTCTGAAAGAGGTAGGTTGGTTGGTGGAACGGGCAATTATACGAACTACTTTTGTGTACGGAAATTGGATTTCGGATAAGTTATCCTCGATTGTTTTTAGGGAGAGGTTTTTTCCGACGCCGCGCCGGCTATAACTATATGAAAGATCTGAGAATGTTTTGGAACGGGAGGCGGATTTTGGGGTTTGCTAAGTTGACGCGCAGTGAGGAAGATGGAATCTTCATCGGTGGTTTTTCGGAGCTTTTCCGTGATGTCGAAGATGTCTAGGAGTTTAGTAGTTCGCAAGGAGGCTGCCTTTTGGGAAGGGAGGACTTTTATTGAGTCCAATTGAGGGGTGAGGTTGTGTTCTTTGATAAGACGGTAGAAGGGTCTCTGCTGGAAGATATCTGAGGGGATGTTCTCGATTCTTTAATTATGGAGGTGTTGTGATTGTTCTATGTATGTGTGGGTGTGAGTGGTGTGTGATGGTGAGATGTGCTTGTGTGCGAGAGGGGTTTGATTGCAGGGGTGAGGGATGGAGAATCGTGATGTGAATGTGGAGTGTCTGCTTCGGATGTGGACGGGAAAGGGTGGTGTTGCTCTGTGTGTGTGTGTGTTTTTTGGTGTTTTCTTGGGTGTGGCGAGGATTCCTGGTGTGGTGTTTTTGGTATCTATGTATTCTGAGATTTTTGCTTGGATATGGAAATATGACTGTGGTCTGTGATGGCTCTGTGAGGCCCTTCTCCCATTCTTTTATGTTTGGAAGAGGGTCCGTCGTGTAGAGCATGGCCTGGTTTTCGTATGGTTCCGTTTCCAGGTCAAAAGGGATATCTGCGATGAGATTATGATTTTTGAGGATTCTGAGAAGTTTTCTTTGGCTATACCAATGATCCAAGTGTAAACCATGTCAACGCAAATGGAGAATTAATGGCTAACCTCTATGCTTTTGACGATCTGAGAATCAATAATACATTTTTCGACCATAAACTTCAGTACAAATATACATTTAAAAACTCCAGGGGGCATAAATCTATGATTGATTTTATAGTCACTAATAGAAAACTCCACCCAAAGCAAATTCTAGCAGACGCAGGAAGTGAACACCAACTAGTACTAACAAAGATAAGAATGAAAAACAACACTGAAGAGGCAGCAACAGAAGCTCTAGGAAAACACAAAGTCATACTGAACAAAAAAAAACAACAACAAGACACCATGGTTCAGAAAAGAAATAAAAGCATTGTAAAGGTAAACGAGAGGCCGAAACAGCGATGAAAATACTCCGACGAATATCAGGGAAAAGTCTGTTGGATAGGGAGAGACGCGAAAACATAAGAAGAGCATGCAATATAGAAAGCATAAATGAATGGAGGACAAAACGAAAACAGCAGTGGAACGAACACATCAGTACAATAGCAGAGGATAGAATAGTACGAATAGCATTAGATAAGTCACCAAATGGACGAAGAAGTATTGGCAGACCAAGAAAAGAACTTAAACAATTTAGGAGGCTAATATTGAAGAAGAAACAGGCTTTAAAGGCTACATACAAGAAGAGAAGAAGAAGTGTTAATTATTATATACCATCACCTAACAAATTAGTTGCTAAAGAATTAGGTTTCATTAAAAAAAATTACAAAGAAACTCTCGTCATAAAAATGACAATTTGCAGAATATTTTCAATCTTATTTTCTGGCATTTATATAAATTGAAGTTAGTGCAATGTTGCACGTATAGCCCCAATTATACATGTGTATATTAACTTCGTTGTCAATCAAATGTACATGTCCAGAAAGGAGTAGAACTCCTAGAAAATGATGGATACTGTAAAAGGCCTAACGTAACAGTGCCTAACGCGTGAAACGACGAAGAAGAAACCCAAACAAAAATTCATCAATTACTATTCATTCATTGACACCATACGAACTTTACAATACAAACAAAAAAACATCGTCGCATTCATAAAAAATATGTTTTTGTATTGTACTGATGATCGGCTTGCAACTATAAAGGATTTTTTTGTTGTTACCTGAAGTT
This sequence comes from Diabrotica balteata, assembly GCA_918026665.1. NCBI lineage: Eukaryota > Metazoa > Arthropoda > Insecta > Coleoptera > Chrysomelidae > Diabrotica > Diabrotica balteata. Next base: position 85,674,987 of record OU898285.1, on the reverse strand, counting down.
GTGGTGTTGATAAAATAAAACAGGTAAACAAAAGGTTCCTACTGCAGATGGTAGATGTCTTAGAGATACCCCATCTACATAGGGTAAACGTTGATAACATCTTTTATTTTATGAAAAGGCCCCAACCATTAATTTGTCCCTTATAAATATGAATCCTCAGCATGTGTTCTTTTTATATTTGTGTGACTGTAATAACTATTTTCACGTCATAATAACGTCGCCTGCCTTTAAACTTTTTACTGTGCATTAAGAAGTTACATAACTTAATTAAACTTTTATATAAACTTTTCATATCTGAAATGAATAATAATGCTATAAATTATAGAATTGTTTAATGGAGACACGTTTAAATAGAGTTTCAGTAACTTCGTTGCCATGATAGCGAAATTTATTTCAGTTTTTTGGTTTTATAAGTACTAGTGACAGATATATCAAAAATATTTAAAGTCGAAGATGTAGAGACAAAATGAATGATTTTGACCATTAATTAGTGCATTTTTGAAACCAGCACAGCGTTAAGGCGGAGTCCCATGTATCCGATTTCCGACATCCGACATACGAAAATCGTATGGTTTCGTAGTTGCTATTTGGAAGCTAGTCACATGGATGCGATTGTCGGATACGAAAATCCGTATAAACTGTCAACGGTCAATTTTTTGTTTATTGTTTGGTGGTTTGGCTGGTAATTGCTATTTTACCACTTTTGCGTAGTAAAACAGCAGAAGGGATTATTTCAGCATGGTAAATAATCCCTTCTCCTGCTTTCAATTACTCAGTTTATAATGGATAACATAGAAGAAACTATGTCAAGAAATAGGCAATATATCAAACAAACAACAAACATAGAATATACAATACAATTATTAAGAGTATAATCACTTACAGCAGTGAAGTATGGCAAATAAAAGAAAGATACAAGAGAAAACTTGAAGCAACAGAAATGGATTTCTGGAGGCGCTCAGCAGGAAAATCAAGATTAGAAAGGGTAACCAACAACAGAATTAGGGAAATAATGAATGTGAAACACACAATAGTAGATGACATTAGTACCAAACAGCTTAGATGGTATGGACACGTACAAAGAATGTCCGAAGAACGACTCCCGAAACAAATCCTAACGTGGACCCCTCATGGTAGACGAAAAAGAGGAAGACCCCACCTTAGTTGGAGAGAAGGCATAAATCGAAGTATGAGAGAAAGAGAATTAGATGAAGACCTTTGGATGGACCGAAGTGAATGGCGACTAGGCATCGGAAGACGTAGGAGAACGTTTTAGAACCGATATATATATATATATAATATATATATATATATATATATATATATATATATATATATATATATATATAGAAGAAACTATGTAGCTTATGAAATGTGCAATTACGCATTCTAAGGTAATTTGTCAACATCATTTAGCTTCATTTCCTGCAAGAGTACAATAGATTATTAAAAGCCCCTTGTGACTTGTTTTCCTTAAATATTTAACTAACCCAATATTTTCTTTGTCGAATTGTACGTTATATATATTTTTTTGGAAATTAAAAGAAGCAGACATTATAACAGCTTTTTATTAACTTTACGAACATAGCTTCTTCGATTAAAATTCATGTTTCAATAAAATAAATGTACAGATGTTAAACTATTAGAATACAATTTAGGTTACAAAAACATCCGTTTTGTCGGAAAAAGTTAAAATAATTTTATCTTTATCCGATGTCGGAAGCATAGTTAAAAATTTCGGATGAAATTCGGCGCGAAAATATTCTGATTCGATTTTGACCAATGAGAATACTTTCGGATCATCGTGTCGTCGGAAATCGATGCATGGGACTCCGCCTTTATGCAGGGCAATGCCTAGAGTAGCCTGCAAGTGTTTGCAAGTCCAAACTCTTGGTTATAACTTTTTATGACACTTAGGTGAAAATATCAGCATTTTTTTTTTAATTTCTATTGTTATCAAATCAACATTTTAGGGTGAAGTTAGTACAATATTATGAAACTACTTTAAAAAAGCTTTAATTGGAGCTATCTTCTTCTTCTCGTAGCACTATAACCCGGGGTGGGTCTTGGCTGACTGCACAACTTGCTTCCATCTTGAACGGTCGTCCATAATACAGTGGAACCTGCTTAATTTGAACTTCTTTAATTCGAAATCTCTTTAATTGAAATTTTTATCCTGCTCATCTAGCGATTCCTGTATAAGTAATGGTAAAAAGTCGTGAATAATTCGAATTATAATTTTGGATAATTCGAACTTTTCTACTACCTAAAATGCCAATTTCATGTTGGAAATTTCCGCGACAATAGGTAGTATTCTTTCCTGTTCTCAGGCTCAACTTGTTTCAAGGCATTCAAGACCAACCCGTACCGCAGTCACGTCAGCATGTCATTGCGTTTTGAGCGAAGATATTGTCGCTTGGTAAACTTCGAACATACAAGACTTTGACGTTATCGGAAAAAATAGCGGCAGTTAAAGAAGTAGAAAAATGAACAAAGAAAAAATCTGAGATTCCTAGGAATTTGGAACGCTAAGCCCTTTTCTTGTCCACCACTTTACTAAAAAACCATATTAGATAATTAAAATATTTTTTCGGAATATTATTAGTATTACGTATGAGATTGTCAAGATATACTTTTGGTAACAAAAATTCACTTCCGGTTTTGAGATGACCGGAAGTTAAAATTTACTTTAAGCTTTAGACCCCACAATGTATATATGGATTGAAAGGTCTCGTCGAGACGAATCTAAATATGTACTTCCGGTTGCGATCCGACACCGGAAGTGACCCGAAACGCGCATAAAACGTCAAGATAGAGCAAATCTGACACCGGATTCGTGATCAGCATGCAAAATTAACTGCTAAATGATATCCATGTCGACATTTGATGAACAAAAAAATTGCATTCCGGTTTTGAGGCCGACTTCCGGTTTCGTTTTTATTAAAAAGTAAAAGTTGATTATCTTAGAAGGTCATGTCGAGTATCGAGAATGGAAAGAATCAGGAATGAGGAAATACGAAACCGTACAGGAATTAGAGATACTCTTTCAGATAGAATACAAGGAAGGCAATTACAATGGTATGGTCACGTGATGAGAATGGAGGAGGAGCGGTGGCCAAAGAAAGCCTTAATGTATGTTCCGCCAGAAAGAAGGAAAACGGGGAAGACCACCAAATTCCTGGAGAAGAGAAATTACAAAAACAATGCAATCTAGAGCTTAGAAGAGGGAGATTGGAGAGATAGGAAAAGATGGAGGCTGAAATGCGGGAAGCGGCAATCGCCGTAGGACCCCCGTTATATGATGATGATGAAAAAAGTAAAAGTTTACATAACTCCCGGTGCCAAGCAAAAGTTGTCAGAAAATGGAGACATTGTAACAAAAAACATTGTTTTCGACGAAATATTTCGTGATATTTAATACACTTTTTACTTGCATTATTATTGATGAATGCTATGCTTGCTTGTATTGTTTGTATTGATCTCTTAATTTTTCTCGCAAAATAAAAATTTCATTTAAAAAACTCGATGTCGAGTTGGTCCGCTAGTTTCTCCTAACATATGATAATTCACACCTACTTCTTCAAATAGGTGGATATACCTACTTGAAGAATAAAGAAAAAAATCTCCAGTTGTTAAGGGAGCCAGAAAACCCAAATGTGTTTTTTAAAATGGTTCGAACAAGCCAGGGATAAGGAGATTCCCGTGAGTGGTCCCCGTATAAGAAGCAAATCTAAACAATTTGTTATGGAAATGGGAAAACAACGTTAATTCGAGTACAGGGTGGCTCGACGGCTTCAAAGAACGCAACAAAATTTCATTCAAATCCATTTGTAGAGAAAGTGTGGCCGTTAATCAGCAAGAAGCCAACGAATGAAAAAAAAATGGAAGGAGATGATTCAGGATATAGATGAAAGAGATATCTTCAATGTTGACGAGACGGGTCTTTTTTTAAATTCACTCTTTCCAAAACACTGGCATTTAAAAATAAAAAATGTCACGGAGGAAAACTAAGCAATGAAAGAGTCACTCTCCTAATTGGTGTAAACATGGACGCATCAGAAATGCTGCCTCTACTGATGATTGGCAAGTCGGCTAATCCGCGTTGTTTTAAGTGCAAGATCTTTTCGAGAAATAACTAATGAAATTAGACAAAAAGTTTATAAAAGAAAAAAGAAAAGTTAGTTTGTTTATTGACAACTGTACGGCCGGCCTACAATACTATCTCACTAATGGAAAATGTAAAAGTTATTTTTTTTCCTGCCAACATGACTTCAGTTCTCCAGCCTATGGACCAGGGCATCAAAAGATGTTTTTTGGTTGAAAACATATTGACGGAAGATTGCAACTCCCTTGAAAAAAGTTCAAGCAAAGACATTCTTCAAGCCTCTCGAATGGGTAAGAAAGCTTGGGTGAAAGTAACACCCAAAACGATTAAACATTGTCTAAAAAAGCTAGTTTCGTAAAAAATGAGGAGAACACAGAAAATGCTAACGACACTTTAACAGAAGAGCTGCTTTAAGTCAACGGCTGGGAGGATGTTATTTCTGATCCTGCCGTGGATAAACATGTTGCAGTGCAGCTGAAGTAACGAATCATATTACAGAACTTAGACGGTACTTTGAAAGTAAAAAATGACTTAAGTCACTCTATAAATAGTTTACCTTAGAATACCTTAAAACCTTTTGTGGTTGCCGAGAAGCTAAATTCTAAAAACAGCTAAAAATTTCGGATTTCTTTTTATTTCCATTTATTTTCCATTTTTTATAGCTTGCAAATGTTTTAATTGGTTTTCTTGACCGAATTTTGTTAGCCCATTTTTTTCGGTTGACCAGGTCACCAGATTTCAATCCTTTGGATTATTTTATGTGTTGCCATCTGAAGAATGTTGTGTATCAAACGAAACCAGCAAATATTCAAGAATTACAACAGAGAATTCGAACAGCAATAAACAATATTTCTCAAGACGCAATAAACAAGGTTTAACAAGAATTTGTACAACGTTTGGGTTACTGTTAAATACAGAAAGGATGCAGTTCGAACATGTATTTCATCATATTCTGTCCGCTACACAATAAGTATTTTTGATAATATTGTGAATTTAACTAGCGCGTTACTTTATGAACACACACAAAACTATTGTATTTTTGTCCACCCTGTACCAATTTGAATCAACATGTGATAAAAAAGAATTTGTTCCATACTTTACGGACACAGTGTATATTTTCTCCATGTTCTTCTTGACATGTTTGGATCAGTTATTTTTGATTTACTATTAATTCATCATTTTTTTCTGAGTAGACACGCATTTAGGTCTGAAGCCTTTCTTTTCGTTTGACACTGATTTGTAAAATGCTCGACTATTTGACTGTTCCTGTTTTGCAATTCTTCATATTTCTGTTGTTCGTACTTTCTTTTTTTTTCTTCTAATTAATTTTCTTGTTTCTCGGCGTGAAGTTGCAATAGTTATTCTTTACTTTCTGCTGTTTGCTTATTGAAGCATAATGTTTCGCTTTATCTGTCTGTCGTGTAGTTTTTCTTGACACTCTCTATCAAACCATTTCCTTGTTCTCTTCCTGCTTTTTCGTATTATTAGTTCTGCTGACTCCGTAATTGATTTTTCCATTAGTTGCCACAGCCTTTCTACATCATTGCTCTGGTCTACTGTATTTAAGATGCTGTTTAATTTCTTGTTTGTAATTTTCTCGGATTTCCTCATTTTGCATTTTCTCGATGTTCCTCTGTCCCAATGCTCGCTGGCCTTAGGTTTCTCTGAAGATATTCTCAGCCTAATTTTTGCTCTTACTAGGTGATGATCTGTATCTCCATCTACTCCCCTGAGGCTTCTTACATCCAGCACATTACTTCCATATGTAGCATCGATAATTACGTGGTCAATATTGTTAGCCGATACTAGCTCTACGAGCCTTTATCCATTGCCGTTTGAGATATCGTGAAGGCTGTGTTGTCCTATTGTCGTTTTTAGGTTAGGTTATTTGCTAATTATTGCGTTGAAGTCTCCATATTATCTGCATGTCTTGTTTGGGGATTTTCTCAAGCGTTTTTTCGAGTGGTTCATATAAGTAAGTGAAATTTGAGCTATGTTACAGTAAATATGATCTCAACAGTTTATGCAAAATTAAGGTCTAAAACTGTCCATTTTTCTCCATTTTTAGTTTTGAAATAACTTTTTTTATATGCAAAAAGCATTATATTTCAGCTCCTTTAATTATAAATCTAATTAGACTTTGAGATCCAATCCAAAATTATCGTTTAATAGATTATTCTTTAAAAATCTTGTATTTTATTATTAAAATCACTCATTTCACCAGTGCTCTTATATCTAAACACTACAGAAAAATAGATAATGCATTTTTTTTATTAACTTTACATATGCATTTTATAATGACCGGTAAAAAATACCAGGTTTCTGTTTTTACGTTGTAATAATGGAATGCCTGTAGTTAAGGGTTAAAGCTCTTATGTCAAGAATTTGTTTAGATTTAATTTTGTTTGTTATTATGTAGTTTATCGTTGACTGTTGTAAATTCTGCCAAGTGTACTTGTTTTATTACTTATGTCAGAGAATCGTGTTGTTTATACTCAACGTTTTCAGAGCGCAAAATTCAATAAAGTGTTTTCCTTTATGATTTATTATGTCTTCGTTAAGTAGTTCTTTTATATTGATTTACGTTTCAAATTATTAAAAAACATTAAGTAAATAAATATTGTTACTTATATCAAGCACTAATTATGTAATAAGTATAACATGTTTAAATACTTCGATAAAAAGGATATAATTATAATGAGGAACCAACCAAAGCGTATTTATATTTATATCAAACGGAAAAAAGCTCTCATTCCCCCATAATAAATCAGAGGAGATAGAAGAATGCTCGTCCCGACTTCCTGTTTGATATTTAGACGGTGCAATTTAAATACAAGGACTGATACTAATGAGATTCGCAGATAGGAACACTTTCCTAAAGTTTTTAAATGAAACATCTTTGATTAAGAAATAATTTGCTAAAGAGATATAAGTATTATTATATAATATATATATATATATATATATATATATATATAATATATATATATATATATATATATTATATATATATATATATAAATTTAACAATTTATTGTATTGGATTATCAGGTACGCGGTCTATTATTATAAAAAAAACTCTTTTTTCTTTTATTACTCTATATTTTCGCCGATTAGGTCACTAGTATTTAAATATAAAAAATATATATCAAACAAAAACAACCAAGAAACAATTAAAACACAATAAAATTACACATTAAAAATATACCGGGTGATTTAAAATATAATTGTAAACAGAAAAATTATTTTAACATACTAAGAATATTACAGTAGATATTCCTCAACTGTCCCATGTCTGCCTTGTAATTTACTGCATATTTTTCTTTATTAATATGACACATTTTTAAAAACAATCTTTTTTTGTAATTATTCTCTTGCTGTAGAACCCTGACATTTGAGTAGTCAAATTGATGCCCAGTTTTTACGTAATGGTCAACTGATACACATGTATTCTTCTTTTTTGTGCAGTCACTTTTGTGTTGTGTGACCCTTTGTTTTAGCCATTGAGAAGTTTGGCCAACATAACAGGTCTGGCAATCCAAACAAGGCAGTTTATAGATAACATTAGTTTTATTTACAGTTGGTGTCTTGTCTTTTACTTTAGAAAACAGTTGTCGGTTTTCTAATAAATTATATTGGACAATTTTGATGTTAGTAAATTGTTTAAATAAACTAGTCACAAAAGGTGTTAACTGTTTTATTAATGGTAGTTTTTTATATTGAATTGTTTGTACTGCTCCGATATCAGTGGGACCGTCAAAAATGTCTGAGCTAAATATCAATTTTTTGAGGTTCTTGAGAAGCATTAGTGGAATCACGAGATCCAGAGCAAGAGAGCTCAATGTTTTAGACTCACAAATGTGTAGGACCCTTAACACACTGAAAGTTACAAGCGAGCTAATAAAGAATTGAGTAATATTAAAATGGCGAAGACATAGAACCTATGCACAGCACTAGAAGATGATGTATGGGCGATGCTCGAAACCTATCGGATTGCCACAAAAACATTAAGGACAGAGACTCCATACAGCCTTTGTGCAAAAAAAAACGGAAGGAAATAGCTAATACCATATATATATATATATATATAAATATAATATATATATATATATATATATATATATATATATATATACATCCGGATGTTGACAGAAATATGTCATCAAAAAAGAAGATTAATTCTTCTTTTCTATTTGCGGTTTTTGTAGGTTGTAAATTTTAGACTTTTTGTTGTGTTTGTATTTGATAAACTACCTTGTTGTGTTGTAATGTTTTTATTCAAAATTTTAAATGTATTTTTTAATATTTATAACATGTTTGTGACAGTGTTCTTTACCACTTAGGACCAACTGAACATTTTCAATGTAGGTTTTTAAATGTTGATTTCCACCAGTGTACTATAATAGGTTTTCCATTTAGGTGCTGATGAAGGTGACAACATATCACCGAAAATTTCACATTTAGAATAAAGTTCTACACCAAACTGGCTTATACCATCTCTAGCTGATCCTTGTTTTGACGCTTTCCCGAAAGTTACCCTCCAAGAATTATATATATATATATATATATATATATATATAATATATATATATATATATCTTTTCTGGCAATAAAAACCATACCAATTATAAACCTAAACCATAAACACTTCGAACATAAAAACATTCCGAAGTTTCGAAATCCTCTAAATCTGTGCTAAAAATAATTTTATAGAATACAGTGTTTTATTTCACCGTCCCGTTAACGTGAATCATAATATAAAGTTTTTTACTAGTCGTTGCACTTTCAAGACAGAAACCACATTGCACAATATTCTAATTAATTAACCTATTAACACGATATTCTTTCTCGTTATCATAACATTGCTGCTAACAAGCAAAAATAACACTCCATCAGCATCGAAAACCGTTTTATTACATCTTAAAAGTATACAATTTTGTAATTAACATGAAAATCTTCATTTTAAACACGAAGAAAATAATTTTGATGTTATTTGAACGCTGTATTCTTGGCACCTTATCCATATTATACTTCATATTATACTTGTATTGTCATGGCCGTCAAAAAATTACATCGAATCGCATATATCACATAAAATATTATATGTATATGTATTTAATATAAAGTGTATAGTATTTATAGTAATACCCCCGTATGCTGTCACACCTCCTGACATGTCTTGGTTGAAGACGTGAAAATCAGCGTAAAAAATAAATTAGTTTAGTTGTTTCTAACTGTAATTGTAATTGTCAGAAGAGTAGTTTTTACTGGAAGTCCGTTATACATAACAAAAGAATGCAAAATTTTAGATTTCAGAGTGTTGTAAGAACGTTAATATTTTTATTATTATTAGAAAATTGTTGAATTTAATTATTGATGGTATTCCAATACGTTGGCAATCAAATTTTTAGGTTTAAGTGGCAATAACGTTTGGTATTTGATATTTATAGATTGTATATACATATTTCATAGATTTATATGTTTTGATAAACATGTTTCTCTTTGAAAATATTGATGTACGAATCAGAGAAGTATTTAAAACAAACGAACCAACAAAAAAGAATTGAAAGAGATATAAGTTGCACAGTGGGGGGTAAAGGGGTAGAATGTGAAAACATGAAGTTGCTTCCAGTTTACTCCATTTAGCCTCTGCTACTCAAATCCAACCTCTCCTTTACGCTGCTGCCCCCTGTTAAACTGAGCAACCCTACTGGAGATCCGGTATCCAAACCGGGTGGAAAGGTGGGTCGGAAACTAATGAGAGCGGGTGAACTGGTCCTCCAGGTTGAGGGTTGGGCGTAGGGTTAACACCTCGACACCGTAAAAACCATCATGTTACGAAAATTCAAGAAAAAGTTTCCGGACTGAAATCTAGACGACGACTTGGCGAGAAAAAGGAAAAAGAGTTATAATGAAGTACGTGGAGTGTGAAATCCTTATACAGAACTGGAGCAGGGAACTCCTCAACATCCTGGATAAATATAACATAGACATCATAGCGCTTCAAGAGGTTAGGTGGTTGGGAAAAAATAATCGAGAAAAAGAAATATACAATGTACTATAGCTGCCACCCAACAGAGCATAAACTTGGAACAGGATTCATAGTCAGCAGCAAAGTGAAGCACCTATTAATAGACTTCGAAGCCATAAGCGAGAGAATATGCAAAATAAGAATTAGGGGAAATTTTTTCAAATATTTAATAGTTAATGCCCATACACCCACAGAAGATAAACTAGACGAAGAAAAGGATGATTTTTACGAAAAACTGGAAAAAATAATACGAAACTGCCCTAGAACTGATATAAAAATAGTACTTGGAGATTTCAACACCAAAATAGGAAAAGAAAACGATTACCTACCCACAATTGGAAATAAGCTCCATAAGGAGTCGAAACAATGGAACACGCTAATCACCTTGTGGTCTCAATGAATATGGTGATAGCCAGCACATGCTTCGAGCGTAAAAATGTACACAAAGGCACTTGGGTTAGCCCAGACGGTAACACAATCAATCAAATTGACCATGTAGTTGTAGACGCAAGACATTACAGCGATGTTATGAATGTATGTACCAGACGTGGAGCAAACATTGACTCCGATCATTACCTGGTCCAGACTAAACTAACGGCACGAATCTCTAAGGCAAAAAAAGGTAAAGAAAGCAAAGAAGATAAATTCGAGGTGAACAAACTATGAAACCCTGAGATAGTTAGAAAATTTGAACACAAACTTAAAGAAAAACTAGAAGACCAAATGAGTAGTACTGTTGAAAACATAAATAATTACTGGAATAAGTGCGAAAATATCCTGAAAGAAGTAGCCACAACAGTTGTAGGAAAGAAGAAACAATAAAGGATGGGGATAGAATGGTATGATGAAAAGAATCAAGGAGTCAGAAATTGGAAAGCCAGGGCGAAAAGATAGGGGGGAATGGGGACTAATTCTTGAACAGGCCTAGACCCACCCAGGGTTGTAGATCCAAAGATGATGATGACTTATATATAATATGTGCTAAAAATGTTTTGATATGTGCTGAAAAGAGTCCTGGAACATTATAAAGGACTTCCTTGAAGAGAAAACGTGGAAAGTTATTACAGTTGAACATCCTTAAAACGAAAAATTGACTTGCGTAATTTCTAGGGATCACACGATCTGAAGCCCATTTTTATAAATAAACTTAAAAAAACTAAGGGTGAGGCCTTGCGTTACCCAAAGCATACCAGTAAAAACAAATGCTCCAAAATAATATCTAGTCTAATATAGAGATTTAACAAGAATTTTTGTTCTGCAATGAAAAACCAATATTGGAATTTAAGTATTTGTTCAAGGCAATTGTTTTCATCAAATATTGGGGAAAACCAAACCAGTTAAAGAAAACGAATGGTTAGACAAGGAGTGCCAAGAAGCAACAGATAACAAAAACAGGGCATACCTAAAGACAAATCAAGCTGGATGCACAAGAAGAGCAAAGGAAGAATACCGGACACTAAGAAGAGAAGAAAAACGATTACATAGAAGAAAAAAAGACAATTTGAGCAAACGCAGTTGGAAAGCACAGAATGGCTAAGAAATCAAAATGAAACTCGAAAGTTCTACAGAAATCTAAACAAAATGCGCAAAGAGTTTAAGCCAAGAATAAGGAGCTGTAAGGATGTAGAAGGAAACATCCTAAATGATACGGCCTCAATCCTAAACAGATGGGTTGAATTTTTCGATGCAAAATTTAATGGCCATCATATCGAAGAAGCAGATAACACCCTAGCAAAGCCATTAAAAAGCTTAAAAATAATAAATCACCAGGAGTTGATCAAATTTGCAGTGAGCTCTACAAGAATGGTGGCGATGCCCTACTACAGACACTGCATAAGCTTTTACTTCTTGTTTGGCATAATGAGACCATGCCTTGTGAATGGTCTCAAGGCGTGATATGCCCGTTACATAAAAAAGGTGACCAGCTCCAGTGTATTCTCTACGAAAGGTTGCAAGTTTACACAGTGGGCATAGTTGGTAAATATCAAGTTGGATTCACTCCAGAAAAATCAACAATTGACCAGATTCATTCAATAAGACAGATTTTCGAGAAAACTTTAGAATTCAATATTGAAACCCATCACCTATTCATCGACTTCAAGGCCGCATACGACAGTGTCAAGAGAACAGTGCTATAATAATCAATGCATGAGTTTGGTATACCAGAGAAACTTATCCGACTAACGAGAATGACAATGTCTAACTTAGAAGCCACTGTTAGAATACAGGGAGAGAGTTCTAGATCCTTTGAGATAAAGGATGGACTCAGACAAGGAGATGCTCTGGCTTGCCTCCTATTTAATATTGCCTTAGAAAAGGCAGTCCGAGATACAAGAATTAGGGATGGCGGTACTATTTACAATAGATCGATACAAGTCTTAGCATATGCTGATGACATTGACATAGTAGGGCGTAGCAAGCGAGATGTTGAGCAATATCTCCTAGAATTGGAAACAGCGGCGAAACAGGTCGGTCTAGTCATCAACGAAGACAAAACCAAGTACATGTTGGTTACAAAGGATCCGATAGCAAATGAGGAACGAGAAACAGTCTTTGGGAAGTCATACCTTTGGACGTGTTAACAACTTCACATACCTTAGGTCGCTCTTGACTGCTACCAATAAAACAAGTGAAGAAATCAAAAGACGAATAAATCTTACAAATAGGGCATACTATGGACTCCAAAAGCATTTCCACTCAAGAAACATTCAAAGAAGAACTAAAATTATTATATACAAAACATTGCTGAGGCCGGTCCTCACATATGGAGCAGAGGCATGGACTCTAACGCAAAAAGATGAAAGACTTTTGGGAATATTTGAGCCTAAAATACTCTGCAAAATATTTGGAGCTGTAAACGACCAAGGGCAGTGGCACAGAAGATATAATTTTGAATTGTATCAGCTCTTTGATGAGCCAGATGTCATAACGTTCATTAAAACACAGCGACTTAGATGGGCTGGACACATAATACGAATGCCAGAATATACCATTGCTAAAAAACTAACCACAGGAACACCTGTAGGAAAAAGAAGCAAAGGCCGACCGCGAATTAGGTGGTTAGATGGAGTAGAAACCGACTTACGAATATTAAAAATCAGTAGATGGCAACATGTTGCCAAAAACCGAACAGAATGGCGACGAATCTTAGAGCAGGCCAAGATCCACAGAGGATTGTCGAGCCAAAGATGATGATGAATTGTTTTCATCTGACATTAGTTCGCCTTCGTTTCTTAACCATTGTAGCCTGTGATCTTTATCATTATTTATTATCATTATCTTTATTTATTGAAATGTAAAATGCCAGTAGACGACTTGATTACAACTAATTTATAAATAATTTTTAAACGAAAATAATATGCAGTATAGCCACGGCAGTGCTAGTCGCAGCTTTTTGTTGTCTAGCGCGAAGAATACCTCCATGTTTTTAAAGAAAAATGTCGAAATCAAAAGCTCTGTTCTGGTAAGTAAAGCAGGCCTATTGTCTACTATTGGAATAAGTAGAACCAGTAGAATAGTGTAAGGTTCCAGGACCACCACCAAAATAGGTTTGGAGAAACCCCAAAGGCTAGAATGGACATTGCCCTTTTAGTGTTTGTCCAAACAAGAACAGGAATGTTCAGGCCGTTGTCTACTAGTGGAATAAGTAAAACCAGTAGAATAGGTGTAAGGGTTCCAGGACCACCACCTAAAATAGGTTTGGAGAAACCCCCAAAGGGCTTAGAATGGACATTGCCCCCTTTTAGTGTTTGTTCCAAACCAAGAACAGGAATTTATTGGGATGCATTACAAAAACAGATGATCAGACGTCAAGCTCCAAAGGGGAGGATATAGAAGGAATACGATTAATAAAGGAGTTCCAAGGCAAAAAGATTCCTGTTCAAGATTTTGTAAACTTAATATCAGCTTATACGTCTGATAATGGTGTGCAACTATGTTCAAATTTATCCAACGAAATATCGCTATTTCAACAACTTTGAAGAAAAGTTTACCAAACTATAACACAAAGATATAAGTGACGTTCTGATAAACGAACAGCTACTGACTGCGCAGTTCTATCAAGAAAGACATGACATACATATCGAAAAATGATGAAAGCTATAAACGAAATTTACGACATGGCACCAACATTCGACTCTGAACGGTACTAGAATAAAAAGAAGAATATTTAAATTCGATATTGCCAGTTCTTCCTCCAACTGCCTTTGATAAAGATACTGAAGTAATGATGAAAAGAGAACAATGCGAACGAATGTCAGATGAAAACAATTGGAATTTACTTAAATGATTCACTTTTCATTTATTATTTTAAAATAAAGTTTCTGTTAACAAGATTGGATTTCCCAATTTATAAATTCTAGAGTCCCTACGAAGGTTATCAAAGTATTTAAATATGAAATCGTCGAAAAAAATGGGAATTCTGTATACGTACGTCCGATTTAAAGAAAAAGCCGTTATTATTTTGGACAATAAGAAAGAGGCATGGAAAATAAAGCAATAAAAAACTGAACACATCACGTATTTTATATTTTTTATCGCCGTATACAAATCAGAGGCAGGTAAGATAAATGTACGTTTTTGAAATTTTGATTATTTTTCGAGTTCATAACAAAATTTTACGACTTTTTTACGTCACTTTTATGGTCCAGTCTCTAAGTATTCTATAAGTTTATGACATAATTAAACGAGGACTACTTTGTAATTTTAATCTACATTAGGGTCAAGCGGTGTAGCGTAAAATATAATTCACGGATTTCCCTTAGAAAAAGACGTATAATAAATGTGGCTTAACAATCAAAATGTAACTTTTTTGACAAAAACATTTTATTTTTCAATAATGAAAGAATCAACTCCTCGACATACAGGCTCGCGTTAAATTAAGACGAAAACCTCGCACCTCTGAGCTATTTGTTAAGTATCAACTTGTATCTCAATTTGTAACTCCGCCTCCGATAAGTGCTGGGTGGATTGAGTAGCTCAGTAAATGCCGGTGCCGGTCCCAAGCCCGGATAAAGGAGGAGGGTTAAGGCGATGGGCTAGCAACTCGTCCCTTGTCAAAACAAATAAATGCTAAAGATTTCGACCAAAAGAGCAACAGAGCTAAGAGAGCAGTCTCTATTGCCATTCGAAAAAATCTTAAAAACAATATTAAATCGTGGACTGAAGTAAATGAACAACTGCTAATACTGGAAACAAAAAAGAAAGGGCACAACATCGTAAATGTCGGAGTGTATGTCCCAAATGAAGATGCAGATCCAGAAAGTAAAGACGATTTCTACAACAAGATGAATGAAATACTCTCTGAAATTAAAGAACACTGTGAAATCTTTATACTAGGAGATTTAAACGGCAGAGTAGGGAGAGAAGAAAATAACAGAGTCGTAGGAACATATGGAGAACAAATAAGATGTTGTCTATCTCCGACCTTATTTAAAATATATATTCAATCATCGCTAGAGCAGTGGAGGAAAACAAGTATCCGGAATGGAAATAGACATAGGCGATGGTAAATGTCTAACAACTTTATTTTTCGCAGATACATCAGGTAGTCGTAGCGAATGATAAGGAAGATACTGTCACTAGTAGTGACAGTGCAGTGATCAGTGAACAGTGTAGTAGTGTGAGGACTGAGACCTCGGAAGCCCTGAGGAAGACATCAGAGAGGATGTCGAAAGCTCGGCAAAATGGATATCGACGCGGTTCAACCCGGAAGACTGGTGAGTTTAATATTAATTTGTGTAATAGTATTAATATTAGCTCTAGATTTCATTGTACTAACCACGGAAATGTTTTCGAACATATATATATATATATATATATATATATATATATATATATATATATACCAATTTGTATAAATATACCGAATGGAACACTAATTTAATACTCAATTCATGAATTTTGGCCACAAACAGCACACATGCCGAGCAAGCGCGTTTTATTGATAAAAAATCACTTTCTCCTTAACCAAACTATTGGCATAATAAAAAAATTGGCATAATCGATATCGATATTCATCGTTTAGAGATAATTGAATTTCAGTTTAAAAAGAATATAGGTATTGATAGTTTTGACACAGCTACATTTATTTTTAATTAGGCGCATGTTTACAACAGTTTGGTTTTACAACTTTACACCAACGCAATGCTTTATTTGTTCTTCCGTGTTGTCCACCATTACATCCATCAGTTACTAAATAGATTTTTATGTTATAACTTCCACAGCGTTTGATTTTTATCAGCTTTTAAACGATATACCCACAATATATAGTTGTGAAAGTTATGTGCTGCGTAACAATCGATTTAGAATAACAATAAAAGATATATCTGTTTAATCAAAATCGTTATGAAAATACTTGCTATGTTTTTTCTTTCAATAAAACTAAACATCAACAGATTGCTTAATTTTTCACAGATTTGACAATATATGTATGATCCTTGTTTAATAAAGGGTTCTACACTTACGAAAAAATTTGATGACCGGTCATGTTCTTTAAACTAAAATAATAACTGAATGGAGGACTTTTCTGGAAAACTGTGGAATTCAAACAGTTTCTGCTCCTCCTTATTAACCCTTAACTTGACGGTGTGTACTCCAGGATAGGTTATTTATTAAAATGTACTTCCTCTACATAAACGTAAGTTTACCGCTAGCTTTTAAACGTACCCTCTATATATAGCATTCGGCGAAACAATAAATTAATTTGAATATCATAATACACAGAGATTTGCACCAATCAGAGAGTGTTTTATGTAGACGTGCTCATAATGGCTTTCAAAGAAGGTGCTATTTGTGTTATTCGGTAAGTAAATTAATTTTTTATTTGTCATTGATGGCGTAGATTTGGCAGATAAGCTAGTTGCGACTTATCAGACATCTTTTAAAAGCCACAGGTGGTACCTTTCAATTTTTTCCCAAATACTGGATATATGTGTCAACAACGCTTGGCTTTTATATAGCAGAGATCATAATTTACTGAAGGACGGAGAAAATGGTATGTGTCTAAAGGAATTTAGAATACTACTTGTTGATTCCCTTCTATTGAAAAATAGAAAAAGGAGATCCGAAGGAATTAATACACCGAAAACAAAGGTTCATAGTCACGTCCAGTATACCTAGAGTTGAAAGATATTACAAAAGATCTTTTCGGACACTTTCCAACTTTTACAACCAAAGGATGATGCCGAAACTGTTGCAAAGGACAAACAACTATGAGTTGTACAAAACGTAGAGCGAGATTATGTTTAGTGGAATCCAGTAATTGTTTTTATGATTTTCATAACAATTTTTTTAAAATTTTTAACCACTTATAATTATTACTTTTTTTTATTTTTTGAATGTTCCAAGTTTCATTTGAAGTTTTGAATTTAAGCTGTAAAAATAAATGTTTGATCATCTTTCTAGTTTATTTGCAATTTTTAAATGTAAAATAAATGATTGATATTAATTGATCCAATATTATGTTTATGGTTCAAACCCCTACATTATTTAATATGTTCATAATAATGGAAGTAAAACATAGTACTACAAAATGTAATAAAAACATTAAACAAATCTACAATTGTTTTGCTAAAAGTCTTGAAAATGCTAAAGACCTTTAGCGAAACAATTGTAGATTTGTTTAATGTTTTTATTATATTTTGTGAAAATTTGATAATTTTCATTTAATTCTATGACCCAATATTATTTAATATATTGGTCCAAACTACAAATACACATCTTTGCAATGTATCTTTCTAGATACGGAGGTATTTTTCTAATAACCTGGCAATGTATCTATTGGACATCAGTACTTTTTTTTTATTTAGAATTTCCGCATCAACCATTAAAGGTTATTAGCGGGTTTTACAGATTTTACAGTTGTTATTACAAATACAAATTTACTAATTACAAATTGCGTATTAAATTACACATAATAAATTACAAATTACAAAGAGATACATATAATATAACTTAAATTTTGTGTAGTAAACGTATGTCCTTAAGGAATTTGATTGTATTAGATACATTACTGTTTAAAATATCTTTAAGTTTCTTTGCTTCTTCTGGTACGTTGTTGATGGCTCTTTCGTAGGAATAAAGAGGACATTCAATCAATACATGTTGAACAATTATTGGACACTCGCATAGGACATTCACAATAGGAACATTCAGGTGGTAGTTCTTTTGTTATGAGATGCTGGTGAGTTAACGCTGTGTGTCCAATTCTTAGTCAGTTTATAATCACTTGTTGCCTTCTGTTTTCTGGAAATTGTAGTTTAGTGCCAATCCTAGTTTTCACGTTTTTAAGGTTAGCCTTAGTAGAATTCCACATTTGTTGCCAATTTTTTACACAGTGCTGTTTAATATTGAGCTGGATATCACTGAATGGAATTGTAGTCATAATTTCAGTTTGCTCGTCAGTAGCAGCTTTCTTTGCTAATTCATCTACTTTTTCATTTCCTGCGATACCTGTATGTGATGGTACCCAGAGAAATGTAACGTTCACGTGTCTGTTTTGTAGGTGATAAAGTGCTAATTGTATTTGTTGCAGGATAGCATGTACTGGATATATTTGCCTTAAGCTCTGAAGAACAGATAAAGAGTCAGTAATGATAAGAAAATCTGAGCTTGCATGACTCTTACACATGTCTAAAGCCTTTAAAATGGCGATTGCTTCTCCCGTGAAAATGCTGCAGAATTGAGGGATGCGAACTGCATATTCAGACTTTCCTAGAATAAAGGCCGCTGCGTGTCCGTTTTCAGTTCTTGACGCATCGGTAAAAATCTTGTTATGGCCAGTGTATTCTAATATCCGTTCTTGATATAATTTGTTAATGATTATGGGATTTGTGGTACTCTTTGGATAGGCCGTGAGGGATAGATCAATAGTGGGAAAATTAATAGTCCAGGGAGGTATAGTTCCTTGTGTAGGGTAAGAATGTGTGAGCTGCTCACACATCATCAGTACTTGTTTTATAGTATTCCTGGCAATGTGTCTGGCGAGGTACATTGTAATGTATTCAACCAAAATAAACCATGTATTTTGCAATTCAATAAAAGCGTTCAACAAAATTGAACGTTGAAATGAGTTGAGATAATTTCTACTTTTGTTCAACTTCCACATTGACTCGTCTATACAAGTTTTCGATTGTGTTCGATTCAACTGTTTATGTCAACGAGTTAGAATCTTTTCATTTTGACTTGTGATATAAAAGTTCTGTACGTAGGTTTCGAATCATCCACATTGTTCAACCGAATTGAATGAAGAATAAATTGAAGCGTGTATATGTATGCTTTTCAATTTGATTGAACAATGTAATTGAAACATCCACATTGTTCAACCGAATTGAGTGGTGTATTTCCGCCTTTAGGTAAGTACTAAAAATTAAGAATGTTGAAAGTCTCTTGAAAGCCTCAAAAAGGGTTTGTGCTATATATGGCACACTATGAAGTTATGGACTCATTGATTGTTTTTGTAGATATGGATCCGAAACTCTTTTATAGTACAATGAATGCAGTTAGAATTCCAAATAGTACTAATAGTGAAGAATCAGATCTCTGCGATGAAGACGGCACAAATGACCATCATTGTCACCATCTTGACAATGAGGAGCGTGAAAATGTACCAAGCAATGTCAAGGTAACTGTCATTTCTGCCGCATCCTCAGATGATGACACCCCTTTGCCTGAAAAACTACGATATAAAAGGAAGAAATCTCATAATTAAGTGAAAGGAAATCTGAGAAAATCAGAAAATGATACAAAATTTACCTAACTGACTCAAAGTTTAAAGTTTAGGATTTTTTTTACAAATATAATCTTTTGGCGTACAATAGAGTAATTTTTTGGGTTATGCACATTCTACAGTAGTTGAAATACGAACATACAAATGTGAATATCAGGTGTTCATTAGTCGGACTATTTAAAGTATTACATGACCCTATGTTTTGCAATGTTACAAATTAATCATCATAGTTTCACAACAGTGTGACTAGTATATTTCAACACAAGTACAAAGGAAAGCAAACTCTTAAATATAATAATATATGCATACATGTATTACAAAGAGAGCAAGTTAAAAAGAATAATTTAGAGATTTTTGAGTACGAAACTATTTTTATGTCTTCAATATAACTGGAACACGATGTTATGCCGTCGGCTCCGATCATAAGATGGTATTATATCAGAAAGCAACATTGATATCATTCTAAAATTTAATAAAAAAATGAAAACAAACAAAGAACTTAATGTGGAAAAATGTAACCACAAGTATGTATTCGTATATAAGGAATAAATAGAAAAAATAAAGGAATCAAACTAGAAAAAAATTGTTATACATGTACATGTCGGGTGTAATGTCTTTATAGTTTATTTTATGAACGATAGAGTAATTAGCATAATTTTAACTGGTACCTTCGACCACTCCATGGGCGTGCTCAAGATTAATTGAAAAATTACTTTGAATAATTGAAAAAAATAAATGAATTATTTCAGTGTTATAAAGTGTTATGTGTATGTAAACAAAAGTGACCTCTTTAATCACACACTATATTAGAACTGCCTGGCCTACATTAAAAAGGGTTTTAAAAAATTCACATTTTTTTTAATTTTTAAAAATTACAAAAGAGAAAAAGAGTTTTTAAAACCGCCTAAGGCATGTTAAATAGATGAATAAAAATATTAATATAAAACTTACAGCTACTTGTTACAAATCCAAATCAGATTCAGAAAATGAACTTTCAGAACCAAGATTTATAATAACTGGCTTGATCATTTTATCAGTAATATTGTCCAGCTTCCACATTTTTTCTCTTCTTTAATAGTGTGATTTACTGCCTTTTCCCAGTTTTCAGGTTTTACATTATTTACGGCCTCCAAAAACAACTGTTTAACATCATGAATTTTAAAAGTGGTATTTTTTCTTGAAACTTCACTCTTTATCTGTGCCCATACCAGTTCAATCGGGTTTAATTCACAATGATATGGTGGGGATCTAAGTACTGTCATTCCACGATTTTTGGCAATTTCATCAATTTCGTATTTTTAAAATTTTTCTTTATGAAGGGCACACAACGAATAAAGTTCCTTTCTTATAGATCCGGGATGGTAAGTAATATTTTTTGAACTCAGCCAATTCTGCAAGTCTTTTTTTAACCACTTGGTTGTGGGCAGTCCTTCTATAAGTCTGGAGTGATAACTTGCATTATCCATTACTATTACACAGTTCTTAGGAAGAAGATCTATCATTTGTTCGAACCATTCTTGAAAGACATCAACGTTCATGTCTTCATGGTAGTCACCGGTACGAGTTGATTCAAAAGTTAATAAACCACCTTCAACAAAACCGTCTGAACTGCCAATGTGTACTATTATCAGCCTGCGTCCCTTTCCTGATGGTGGGTTTAAACCAGTAGATAAGTTATTTACAAAAGCGTGCCTTTGACTTGTAACAGTTTCATCCTGCCAAAATTTATTTTGTGTATGACCCTCGTTGATCCATGTTTCATCAAGATAAAATATTTTTCTTTTTTGGTTTCTCATTTCCTTTATGGTTCTTAGAAAATGTCTTCTCCAGATGACAATATCGCTTCTTTCTAAGAAAATAGACTTTCTGGGATTCTTTTTCCAGCGGAAGCCTATTTCTTTTAAAAGTTTCCATAACGTACTTCGACTCATTTCTGGGTAATCCTTATCATCTCGAACTGAGACAAGAACTTTATCCAATGTTGGAAATTCTTGTCTAAAGAAGAATTCATGCACTTTCCGTCGAAGTCCTTCTTTAAAATGATATTCTATTTGAAATTTTGGTTTCCCTGGAGCATTACGTGGCATTTGAAAACTACCACATTTCTCTTCTTTAATAACTCTGTAAATCGTAGATTTCCCAACACCAAGTGTACTGCTAACTAACTCAACGGTCTCATCAACACTTTCACATAAACGTTTGTCTGTAAATGATTTAAAACTTAATATTAATGTTTAAAATATTAATGTTTTTTCATTAACTGTTAAAAGACCAATTTTTCGGCGTTTACACGGCACTTCCAAATTTTCCATAACACTAGTATACACAATAAACTGCACCTTGCAACTGAAGTACCTACTTTTAGTGAACTGTTAAGAATTTTGAATACGCCACTTGGACCTTCCTACAAAATGGAAAAACCCACTATCACATTTTCTGTGGAATAAGTTTAGAAGGTAATTATCTAGTCAATTACTGTCGTAGATTCCTGGAATTAAAGAATTAAATGTTTGATTGTTGAAACCCTTACTTCGTGGAATGCACTCATTTCAGATAAAATAAAACGTTTTATTTTATCTAAAGAATTAAACTTTATTTTGCAAATAGGTAGGTACTTATTAAACTTTTATTGGTTATATATAACCAATAAAATAAACATCTTACATTTCTTGCAAATTCATTAGTACCTGTTAACCTCCATCACTCCGACACTGGCAACCTTATTTAGGGATTAGTAACCGTCACAACTATTGTATTCTATTCTGCTCAAACCTTTATACCTGGTGGTCATACTCAATTTAAAATTGTTTTCCTATATACTTCTGTAAACTTGTTGACAAATATCTGTTTTTCATTGAGTCACCCGTATCAACAGTTTAGGGATTTGCATACATAATTTATTGTTTTATTACTCTCTCATACATAAAAATACACTATAGTAGCATGCACAATTTTTCTCCATTGCTTCTTATTCTTTGCTTGGTTTCTTGCTTGTTCTTTGCTAATGCCTCTTCCCTCTCTAAGATTGAAGTTACATTATCGTACCATGTCTTCATTGGCCTACCCCTTCGTTAATTTGTCTTCACGCTTCCCATACTTGTTTAACTGGTCATTTTTGATTTATTCTGATCATAGTTGTGCCTCTTCAATTTTCTGAATAATTGTTTGGACCTTAAGATGTTCTCTTACTGCCTCTGTTCTTCAGTTCCTCTGTTCCCTAGTCCCAAGCATTTATAGGTATCGACTAGTTTGAGTTTATTTCCGTTAATTATTATCTTCGTTTGTTTTCTATTTTTTCCCCATGCCATTACTTTCATTTTAGCCAGCATTACATACTTGTAAATTTCGATTGAGTGCTTCTTTATTTATTCCAAATATCACAACATCGTCTGTGTATGCGTACTCTGAGATCCACAACGCTTTTAGATTTCTATGTCCGGCATATAATTTCAGTGCTTCTCTTCTGCTTTCTTTAATTATGTCATCCAAGACAATGTTAAATAGTATGGGGCCTAGTACTCCCTCTTGACGTAAACCCTCATTTACTGTAAACTCTTCGGATTCTATATTATCAGTCTGACCATGTTCCTTGTATGTATGTATACTATACACTCATATTGGCTTCCCTGAGTTTGGTATTCACACCTTACTTTTCTAAGCATATTTCTATCACATATCTATCAAATGTACTATCAAATGCCTTTTCTAGATCAATAACGGCTTGGTTTAACTTAATGCTTGAGTTCCGTGCGTTTTGTATTAATTTCTTGATAATAAAAATGTGGTCTTGGATGCTTCTGCATTTTATGAACCCACTCTGTGATTGTTCCATTTTAGAATAAACTTCTTGTAAAAGACGTTTCTCTAATATTCTCTTCTACACTTTGGATGGAATGCTCAGTAGTATTATACCTCTGTAGTTACTACATTCCAGCTTATCTCTCTTTTTGAAGACGGGTAGAATAACCCCCACTTCCAAATGTTTTGGAATTTTGCTCTCACTCCACGCCCTATTGCAAACTTTTGTTAGCAATTCAATGTCTTTGTCGCCCATATTTTGTAGCATGTCCGCTGTAATCTTATCAAATCCAGTCGCCTTACTTTTCTTAAGTTTTTGTACATTTTTTTTTATTTCCGCTAGTTACTTCACCTGGATTTTGGTCTTCTTGCTCTACCTCTTCCGGTTCTTCTTGGTTACTGTCTATATCACTATCTTCTCGAAATATTGCCTCCATCTCTCTAAGATGTGATCATTGTCATGCAGTAGGTTTCCTTCGTTATCTCCTATCTGTTTTGGTGTTTGTGGAGAATTTTCAGTTCTTAGATTATTCAGGGTTTTGAAGAATAACGTTTGGTTAGTGGGCTAGTCTTCTTCCATCTCCTTTCCAAATTCCTCCCGAAATTTCTATGACATCGGTTCTCTGCTGTTTGTATTTTTGGTAAAAGAATGACCATTATAAAGACCAGTTTCCCATTTAATTCTGATAACTTTATTACTAGTGGACCAAGTAAGTGAAGTCAACAAGTTTTCTTATTTTATTGATAGGACCTATGAAATATAATATATCGTATTCTTACATTAATGATTTTTGTTTAATTTCTTTTGACGTATAATATAGATTAAAAAATAATCTAGGGTATGCCTTTGCGATATAGTTAAGCGATTTGCAACATATTAAAAAATTATTAATGTTATCTGAAGACTGTTATCGACAAAGAAATATGTGCAATGGCGGCGATATCTGTGAAGATCGTGTTACCAACAAATTCATACTATCATCATATCCTTATTACATTTGTTGATGGTTCAAAATTAAATGATCTGGTATTATTTAATATCTTAGTATGTATATTCTAATCTTTTATACTAATAACATTAGTAAAATGGCAAATCGGCAAAAATGTTATTTAAAACATGCGAACGGCGTTTAGTGCTGAAAGTGGAAAGTTATTTTAATTTGGAAAAAAATAACATGGGTGCATTGACATCTATTATGGCAGTTCTATGTTCAAACTATGTACAATAAAACTCCATATGATTTTTATAAATTGTTTGTAAATGGTTTTTGGATTTTTTAATTATTTTTCTACTTTTAGGTGACTGAAACTAATCGCTATACTGACCAGTGTATTGAGAAAAACGATTATCCTAATTCTCGCGTAAAATCCTGGAAACAAACTCAGATGAAATAAAAAAACTATTCGGAATTATTCTTTAGATGGCTTTATGGGTTTATGAACACTGCAGGGTTCTTTTTTAACTTATTTCTCTGGAGTATAAAGGATATGGTTCAACTTAAGAAGTGGAGTTACGACATGAAGATACAATATTACCAAAGCTGGTTGTTCAATTAGTGTTTCGAAGATGTCTTCAAGAAATTACACTGGGGAAACAAAGTAGGCACTAAATTGATTGAAGAATACGTGAATGATGATGATCAAAGAATTAAAGGATGAAACTGAATAGTTGGATCTAAGAATCACAATCAAAACCACATCGTTTTTGGAGAACATTCGGTAAATTAAGTCACTTATTGAGAAACAAAAGATAACAATGATATCTTAAAACAAAAACATTTAACCAGTGTATACTCCTGATTAAATATTTATAGTTCAACATTGTAGACGCATACAGAAGTAAATATTGATAACCAGTGGCGCACCCAGGGGGAATTTTGGGGGTTAAACCCCCCGACCCTATTCCGATACTGTTACTTGTAAAATTTCGTTTGCCTTTGTTTTAATAATTCAAATTATTTATTAAAAATGTATAAATACATATTTGTTTACTAAAAGTAACAATTTACTTCAATGTATAAATTGCAAGCTCAAAAAAAATGCATGAAGAAAAAAAGCAATTACTTGTTTAACATACAATTGTTTATTGCAAATTTTCCAATTTGCAATTAAAAATGGTATTTGAAAATATGATATTTGAAATCCTTGTCGTCTGAGACATCGATTCAAAAAAAAAGAGCAAAATTGGTTAACAAGAAGCCGAGATAATGCAATTTTTAGCGCGCGCTATGATTTTGAACTCGCTGATTCACATTTCGAGTGAATGTCCCCCACCAACACCTCTCATGCATTCCGAGCGACATTTTACGCGAAAACGGTTTTTTATTTGTCTTTTTTATGGATGTTGCCATGAAGCGCATTACGTAAAACTTCTCATATAAAAAGTACTTGACAAGACGAGGGTATTTGTTTAAAAACGAGCCCTCTATCACTTATGGTTACACGGCAAATGTATTCCAACATTGACCTTCAATATCTCGGCAACCAGTAAGCCGAATGAATTTTTTTTTAAAGAAGCTTTTAATGATCTTTAAGTGTATAAATTTTGAAATTGATATGTTTAAAGCTCGTAAAGTTATTCAATTTGTTTATAAGCCTAAAAAATGTTTAAAATTTTAAAAAAATTTCTAGGCTCTCCTAGTGAACCGATTTGAATTTTACAAAAAGCTTTTGAAAGTTTGAGACTTCTGTTATATTTAAAAAAATTTGCAACTATCGGAGGGCCTTATTTAGGGCCTACTATAAATTTGAAAATTTGCGATTTTTTTCCAGTAGGCTGGATTGCAAAATTATTATGCAAAACCTATCCGACCGATCTTAACAAAATTTAGCACACGTTTTAAACATATTAAAAAGTTTTTCTAGGCGGAATATGGAGCTTGTAAGTCAAGTTTAGAAAGTCGAACATTTAAAGGATTAACTGCATTTTTTTGTACTTTTTTTTTCCAATTATTGTTATTTTTTTAACAATAAACATTAAATTTTCAATTTCTAGCTAACGAAATATTGTGTAAAATTGAATAACGAAACTTTTAACTTCGTATAATTTTTTGTCTAAGATCAATATTTTCCGAATTATAAACGAAAATAGGAGCAAAAAATGAGAAATTTTCAATTGTTTTCAGATTTTGTTAAATAAAAAATTTAGCACAGGGCTTGCGACTGGCGCATATCGTGATTATCGATATTGGGCACATCCTGAAGGGATTCCAGCAAAAAAATAGCTGTCTATGGAAAGTGTCCAATCCAAAACAGATTACAATCCAAAGAAATTTCGAGAAACTGGTACGGTTGAAAATGCACGGAAATCAGGTCGTCCCTCTGCAAATGCTGATACAGCATTAAATGGTTTACTTAGTTTTGAAGAAGATGCGCACACTTCTGTGCGTAAAGTTAGTCGCAATATCGGTGTTAGCCAAACAACGGTACACAAACTATTAATGATTGAAAAATGGCATATTTATAAAATCAAACTTGTGCAGAAATTAAACGAAGATGATCCCGATAGAAGAATGCAATTTTGCGAAGCAATGATGGATAACTGCCACCGAGACCCTCTCTTGGTACAAAACATTATTTTTTCTGATGAGGCCACTTTCACGTTAAATGGCGAGGTTAACCGTCAGAATTGTAGATACTGGGCAAAAGAAAACCCCCACTGGATGCGTGTGCATGTTAGTCAATACTCTCAAAAGGTAAATGTATGGGCTGCAATTGTAAAAAATCGACCCTACTTTATCGAAGGTAATTTAATCGGGACAACGAACCTTGAGTTTTTAAGGGGGTATCTCGTACCTACTTTACGTAATTTGTTTCCCAGCAGACGTAATCCTGGAGATTTTGATGAAAGTTTATGGTTGCAACAGGATGGTGCATCTCTACATTATGCTGTAGATGTTAGAAGGTACGTAGACGAAATTTTTCCGAACAGATGGATTGGTAGACGAGGACCTACTGAATGGCCAGCGAGGTCACCAGATTTCAATCCTTTGGATTATTTTATGTGGAGCCATCTGAAGAATGTTGTGTATCAAACGAAACCAGCAAATATTCAAGAATTACAACAGAGAATTCGGACAGCAATAAACAATATTTCTCAAGACACAATAAACAAGGTTCAACAAGAATTTGTACAACGTTTGGGTTACTGTCAAATACAGCAAGGGCTGCAGTTCGAACATTTATAAAGTCATGTATTTCATCATGTGTATATTGCCACCTGTACCAATCCCTGTTTGTCCACCCTGTACCAATTTGAATCAACATGTGATACATTTTTGGAATCAGCTCAGCTAGAGTAATCCGAAAATTGAGACAAAATGGGGGTGCTCCATTTAACAAAAATGACGTTGACGTCATTACTCAAAAGTAATTCACCCTGTATATTAGAATATTATTTTTAAATACGGTAAATTAAAATCAAAAATCGACATGTTTCAGGATTATTTCTTAAAATGCTCCGTTTAGCAAAAAAATAATTTTTTCCATACTTTACAGTGTATATATTTCAGAATTTTGTTTAGTAGTTTTAGAGTCATAAATTGGTAAACATTTAAACAAAACATTTAATATAATATTAGAATAACAGTTAACAATTATTTTTTTTAGGTAATGATTGTCAAATTTGTTAAGAGATAAAAAATTTAAAAAAACAGATAATAAATGATAATTAAGACCTTGGCCATTTGTACATACTGTTTTTTTTTATTAAAATATTGGAATTTATACTACTTGTATTTTATTATTGATTTATTAAATTTTTTTTTGTTTTTGATGTTACCTTATTCTTTTTTTGGAGAAGTGTGCCACAGGATTGGGTTCCTGTCCCATCCCGACGGAGGGGACTTGCACATGGTGCGGAAGGGGTGGCGGAGGTGGATGGGGTTGCAGGTACGTTGGGGGCGGCGGAGGAGCATAATGCGGGGGTGCTCCCCCCGCGTAAGCAGCGTACATATCCACAATTAATTATAACAGCGTACAATTAATTATAATTTATAAAAATACCACTAAAAAACACAATCTCAAGGCACTAAACTGTATCACAATTTTTGAAACAATGTCTCACATCAGGCGAATCTGCCGAAAATGTTCGAGAGGATAATCACATGGCACGGAGAAGGTGGGCAATGACTGTACGTCCGACTTACGCGGTGAATTTTAGCGAACTGACGAGAGAGCGATGTTTTGGTTTTGTGCTTGCTGGTGGATTGTGGATAGACAGCGCAGCGACATGCCCCGGTGGATGGAGATGGAAGAACCATCATTACATATTATTGGTACTCGTTATAGTAGTAATTTTTTATAAGCAGAAATAGACACATTTTCGAACATAATACTCAGTCTCTGGCATATTGTTCTATTTCCATATTTTAATGTCATTGTTAATGTACTTTAAATACCTTACAACTGTACTTTAATTTGTTCTCATTATAGTACAAATTCTACTACGGATGTAGTACAACGTGACGACGTAGTTATTACGAACATAAAGGATCAAATTTGACAGATCAAGATGGTCATTATAAAAGTTTAATAATTTTCATTTACGCTGAAATCCACACCTGATTTTTCGTTCTTAGTGCATTTCTTGTCACTTGCAAATATAGATAGGCATATTTAATACTTGCATTAAAAAATAACAATGATATCTGTAGTATTTGTAGTATCTAAGAATTATACAGTGTGTAAAAGCCAAGTGGAATAAATTCATTATTTAGGTTACTGTACATATTTATAAAAAATACCGAAAAACGTCAAATTTAAATTATAACTTACATTCTTTAACGTGAAAATGCAACCCGTACCTTCAACCACCTTAGAATGACAGGTACAACCCCCAATTTTTAAAATAGGAAGTATAGGCTTGTGATATATCGTTTGAAAGGTCTTTTCATCCTCCATTCAAAAATGTTGTCGCTTTCAAGTTTATTAAGATTAATTAAGATAAAATAAATTAAAATCATGTGGTTACCGAAATTCGCTACAATACAATCAAAAACTAAAATGTAATGCAAAACGTAATAAAATGTAGAACACGAAAAAGAACTATGAATGTTAATGAAGTAGATGTTCAAAATGTTCACCGCGAACGTCTTGGCAACGTCCTAATCTCAAATAAAACTCTCTTCTAACATTATTTAACATAACAAGCGTGATCGACCTAATCGCAAGCGTTATTCGTTCTTTCAAGTCATTTAAATCAGAAGGTTTAGTTTTGTACACATGGCTCTTCACATATCCCCATAAAAAGAAATCTAATAATGTAAGATCAGGTGATCGCGCTGGCCATTCAATCGATCCTCGCCTCCCTATCCACCGATTGGAAAATATTGTATCGAGGTACTGCCGGTCATTACGTTGGTAATGTGGTGGTGCTCCATCCTGCTGAAACCATATCGTATTCGCTGAAACTTGTGGGTTTCCTGGATCAGGATATAAATTTGCCAACGTTGGAATGACATCATTTTGAATTAGTGCCAAATAATTGTTGCCATTCAAGTTGAACTAAATGAAAAAGGGACCAATGATATTGTTTCCTACAATCCCTGCCCAAACATTAACCTTTTGAGAGTATTGAGTGTGTTCTTCTCTCATCCAGTGAGGATTTTCCGTGGCCCAGTAGCGGCAATTTTGCCGATTAGCATGACCGTCAAGTGAAAAAGTACACTCATCAGAAAACATAACGTCTTCTAATTGGATAATATTGTTATCCAACATGTCCATCATTTGCTCACAAAAAAAAGTTCTCCTTTTCCAGGTCCAGATCGCCTTCCATGGCCTTCAGGACGGGTAGAACGCACTGGTTAAAAGCTTTTCTTTTACAATGGATCGGTATATTTGTTTTAAATACCTCATTTTTCCGAATGCAGCCCAACCTCTTCTGAGTAGCTCGCATGTTTGGTTATCTCGCATTAACCTTATTTCGTGACCCAAATACACATATTTTTCCACAAGTTCTATGGGCGACTTTTCGATTTCTATTAGCTCATTGGGGACGAGATTGGTCATCATTTTTGTTTTTCCATAGTTTATTTTTAAACCGACTTTCTGGTTCACTTGCTATAGTTGTTGTAGCATAACTC
Source organism: Diabrotica balteata (assembly GCA_918026665.1). Classification (NCBI taxonomy): domain Eukaryota; kingdom Metazoa; phylum Arthropoda; class Insecta; order Coleoptera; family Chrysomelidae; genus Diabrotica; species Diabrotica balteata. The sequence goes on along the minus strand of OU898285.1, from coordinate 85,644,244 downwards.
TGGCTTCTTCTAAGTTGTCTGTTATGAGAACAATATCATCGACATATCTGAGATGATTGAATATCTTTCCATCGATGCTAATACCGTTTGATTCCCACTCTAGCCGTGTAAATGCGTACTACATAACTGTTATAAATAGTTTTGGCGACAGATCCCTGCCGCACCCCTCTGCCCATTTTTATCTTCTCAGTCATGCAATGGAGGTTAACAGTTGTTGTCGCATTTTCGTATATATTTCGAATAATATTTGCATACCTGTGATCTATTCTGAATTCTGATAGTGCTTTTAAGATAGCAACTGTTTCGACTGTGTCAAATGCTTTGTGGAAGTCGACAAAGATAAGAGCAAGGGGTCTGTTAGAAGGGGTCGAAAAACGGAAGGCAAGGAATCTATCTACCCACCTATTGTTTGTAGATTTAGAGAAAGCATATGATACGGTACCTTTGAAAAAACAGTTTCAAACATTGCCGAAAGTAGGTCTCAGTAGAGAGTATGTGGATGCTATCGCAAATATATACAAAAATACAAGAAGTGTCATTAAAGAAGGAAACTTTATACCTGAATCATTTCCAATAACAAAGGGGCTTAAACAAGGATGTAGTCTATCTCCGACCTTATTTAAAATATATATTCAATTATCGCTAGAGCAGTGGAGGAAACAAGTATCCGGAATGGGAATAGACATAGGCGGTGGTAAATGTCTAACAATTCTATTTTTCGCAGATGATCAGGTAGTCGTAGCGAATGATGAGGAAGACATGGACTACATGTTTAGAAAACCAAAGAAAGAATATGAAAATGGGGCCTCAATATGAATATGTCAAAGACAAAGTATCTTATAATAGGGGATGATGAAGAAGATCCAGAGTTAGAAATTCTTCTTCTCGTGCCACTCCTAGCGGAGATTGGAAATCATCATGGCCACTGCAACTTTGTTAGCAGCGCGCCTAAAAAGTTCAATCGAACTACACCCGAACCATTCACGTAGATTACAAAGCCACGATATTTTTCTTCTTCCCACATTTCTTTTGCACTTAATTTTGCCCTGCATGATGTTTCTTAGTTAGAAATTAGAAACACAAAAACATGCAATGAATATAAATATCTCGGATATATAATATTTAAAGAAGGCACTACCAAGGAATGAAGATATTAGAAGGAGGACAAATACTGTATATTCCAGTGTCTTCTTCTTCTTCAGATGCAAATCCACTAATGGATGTTAGCGATCACATTTTCCATTAATTCTCTATTTCTTGCAATATGTATCAGAGATTGTATGTCGTTAATCCCTGTCCATTGCCTTATGTTTCGGAGCCAGGACATTTTCTTGCGTCCCATTCCTCTCTTGCCTTCAATTTTACCCTCGATTATAAGTTGGAGGAACTGGTATTTTTCATTTCGCATGATGTGACCTAGATACGCCGTTTTCCTTTTCTTGATGGTTTCAAAAAGTTGTCGTTCTTGGTTTATTCTTTTAAGGACATCTATATTTGTGATTTTTGCTGTCCATGGTATTTTTAGGATACGGCGATAAAGCCACATTTCGAAAGCTTCCAATCTGTTTATATCCCTCGTTTTGAGTGTCCAGCCCTCTACGCCATATAGCAGCACTGACCATACGTAACACTTAGTAAACCTTAGTCTCAGTTGAAGATCGAACTCTGAACAAGTCAGTACCTTCTTGAATTTTACGAAAGCTTGTCGAGCTTGCTCAATGCGACATTTTACTTCCCTGTCCGATGCCCAGTCTTCAAAAAGCCACGATCCCAGGTATTTAAATTTACTCACTCTTTCTATGGATTTACTATTCAGTGTTATGGTGGAGTTTTCAAGTGCATCCAAGTTTCTGGAGATGATCATGAATTTGGTCTTTTTGGTATTAATCTCTAGTCCTCTCTCTAGTCCCAGTAGTCCCTCATATTCCAGTGTAGACAGAATTAAAACGAGACAACTAGTGTGGTATGGTCACGTAAAGCAAATGAATGAAGATAGATGGCCAAAGAAAGCTTTAAATCTCATACCACAACAAAGAAAAAGGGGAAGGCTTTCAGTTGCCTGGGAAGAAAATGTACGACACATAATGAGAGACAGAGCCATCAAAAAAGACAAATGGATGGACAGAAAACGATGGCGGTCGAAATGCGAGAGGCGGCAGAGGCTTTTTCCTTTTTTGAGGATGATTTTCGGATTGGAGGTCGAAACGTTAAAAACTAACAAAAATATAATTATTATCACCAATATGGCTTAATCCCATCAAAATTATTGTCAACATAAAGTGTTAAGTAATCAATAAAATGATAGTATTACAGTCCTTGTTTAAAAAAAAATAAAAAATAACCCGATTTTCATTGAAGTCCTGGATTTATGACATATTGTGTGTTGATTGGGATAACAAAAAACTTCATTTTCTAAACTATTATATTATAAAAACAATTAGCGTACTATGTAAATAAATAAACAGACTTTTTAATGACTATCTGTTGATATTTACTGATTTGTTACATCTTTCCAGTAAAAAACATTTTCGGTTATGTAAATGAGAGACAGTTTGCGGCTTTTTTAGATTCAATTACGATAAGGAAATTATTTTTTTCTTATCAGTTCATAAATAACTGGTAATGGTGTGTTGATGTTATGAAAGCCAAGAATATGTTCCGAATATGAGCGCTTTTTTATGTCCCTCGGAGCCCTTACTTTTTATTGATAAACCGTTCAATGGCGATGAAGTTTTTGGGTGAATCCGCGAAGAAAATTATTCGGAGAGAACTACAAAATATTAAATGGGGGTTGTTAAAAGGTGAGAAAGTTGCTTGAGGTAAAATCGACTTATGAAAAACAAAACTTAAAACTTAACAAAATTGCAAGTTCTCCAGTTTTGTGAAATTTTTCCAGTGTTATCTTCTTCAGGTGCCATCTCTGCTACGGAGGTTTGCAATCATCATAGCTATTCTAATTTTTGAGGCAGTGGCTCTAAATAGTTGTTTTGAGCTGCATCCAAACCATTCTCTCAGGTTCTTAAGCCATGAAATTCGTCTTCTTCCGATGCTTCTTCTGCCATCTATCTTTCCTTGCATTCTCAGTCGTAGGATGCCATACTTTTCGCCCCGCATCACATGTCCGAGATACTATAGCTTTCTTTCTTTAATTGTAAGTTCAACTTCCTTCTCTTTACCTATTCTTCTCAGTACTTCATTGTTCATAACTCTATCTACCCAGGAAACCCTCATAATTCTTCTATACGTCCACATTTCAAAGGCGTTAGGTTAGAGTTAATTCTGGCGTAGATAATTTTCAACAGAATTTTCAAGGTATGTGACATTAATCTTATGGTTCGATAGACAATGCACTCTTTGGCATTCACTTACTTTGGCTAACACACAAATGCTGATGTCAACATTTCTCTAGGGATGATTCCCGTAGTATAGATTCTACTATTATGTCCAGGTTTTTCTCGTTCACCAACTTTAATAGCTCGCTTGGTAATTCATCTGGACCAGCAGATTTATTGGTTTTCATTGAGTTTAATGCCTCACTAACCTCTGATTTGGTTATCTCTGGGCCTACATCTCCTGTTTGGTTATCTACAAATGTACTAGCTTCTCTCTGGTCATGAAATAGTTCCTCGATGTACTCTTTTCTACTGATACTGCCTGAATTAGTCGCTTAGGTAATTTAAAAAATGTATTTGCGGCTATAACATTATGCTCCTGGCAAAATTATATTAGGGAATCTCCTCTGTCGTCTGGTTCACCAAGCCCATATGGTCCTACATTAAGGTAGCATTTTCCTTCGCCAATTTTAGCATTGAAATCACCTATGATCACTGTTATATCTCTAGATACTGTGAGATGTAATGTTTTTTGAAGTTCGCTATAAATTTTTCTATATCTTCTTCATTTTTGTCAGCAGTTGGCGCATAAATCTGAATTAAATTCATTTTTCCATGGGTTGTCAATAGCTGCAGCATTATAATTTTTTCGGACATCGGAACGAAGTCTGTTACTGATCTCGTTACTTTTTCACTGAGGATCATAGCAACTCCATATCTGTGTTTAGTGTCGCTGCTTCCAGAGTAATAAATTCGTCCATTGTCTGTATTGAGTTCGCCAGAGCTGACCCATCTTGTATCGCTTATTCCTAATATATCGATCTCCAGTCGCATCATCTCTTGCTGTATATTTCTCAATTTCCCAGGTTCATACATACTTTTTACATTCCATGTAGCGATTTTGCATATGGATTTCTATATATTTAGTGATGACTGAAATAAGTGTTATATATTTTGTTAAATATTTCTACAAGCCATTTGAGAGTAAAGGTTATCAGTACCTGCTGCCTTGCCGTCCTTTGTTCTGTTCATGTCAAATTTATCTCTTCATAAGTTTGTGGTTATGTTAATCTCTTCCAGTTTCACAAAATCTATTAGTTGTGTTATTTTGGCTGTCATAAAATGTTTTCCTGCGTCTTTTTTGTTCAATTGTCACTATTGAATTTACATGTTTACCCCTAAAGCAGCCCTTTGGTTTGTATAAACCTGTGGCGTCTTTACACATCCATCTTCCACAATATTTAAAATTTCATCGTTCATCAAGGCTTCCGTTTTTTACTTTCAAGTAATAAATATTGATAGTTGACCAGAAAAGCAGTAAATGTATAAAGAACTTTATACCTATATCTGATAGAGTAGCTATGCTGCAAATTAATACCACTCCTCGTTATATTAACTTTATTCAAGTATATGCTCCTACAGCAGAAAAACCAGAAAGAGAAGTACGAGAATTCTACCAAGAGATCAAACAGCTAATGAAGATCACAAAGAAAAATGCTGTAAACATTATTATGGGAGATTTTAATGCCAACGTAGGTGAAGGGCGGACCGAAGACGTAGTAGGAAACTTTGGTTTGGGCCAAAGAAATGATAGAGAAGAAATACTGGCCCAATTTTGCCAAGAAGAAAATCCAATGATCGCAAACACCTGGTTTAAATAACCAAAAAGAAGATTATATACATGGAAAGCACCTGGCGATAATCAAAACCGCATAAAAGAAACCAGATTGATTATATGTTAATTGACAAACGTTATAGAAATGGAAAGAGAGAAGATAAAACCTAGCCTCCAAAAACTTAAAGATCCAATAGTACAGGCAGAAATAGAGAAAACACTCAATGATACACTCAAAGAAAAGTTCAGTGAAGCACCCGCGGAAGCAGAAGAAACAATAGAAAGTATTTGGCACACCTTCAAAACAACAATCACAACTATACAAAGAGAACAACTACAAGACAATATCAGAAAAACAAAGAATACATGGATGACAGAAGAAGTCCTAGAACTTATGGTATAAGGAGATCTTACAAAAATCGCAATGAAGAAAAATATAAAGAAACCCAGAGAATCATCCGAAACAAAATCAGGAAAGCCAAAGAAGAATGTATGAGCAGCAACTGTGAGGAACTGGGAGATTTACTAAAAACGCATAACTACTTTAATGCACACAAAAAGATTAAGGAAGTCACAAATATGAAGAAACAATTCACTACAACTTTAGTAGATAAGATAATAACAACAAATAGTATCTAGTCCAGAAAATGTAGGAGATATGTGGGAAAAATACATCAAAGATCTGTTTGATGACGAGAGAACAGAACCACAAATGAATTGTTACGTAAAAATTAGTCATATTATAATAAACCTGTAAATATGTTTATCTACTAAATATGTTGTAGAATGGACGAGATCTTTCGATCAGCTGGCAGACATATACCTGAAACGGCCGTTCGAAGTTTCCAGAGAAACCGGTCGAGTGATGACCCGGCCTAGAATTATCAGAGGGATTCTCCTGAACTCTCGAATAGCTGTATTTTCAAATAAATAACGGAAGATTTTCATTGAGCAGCCAGTGAAGAAAAGAAACTCGCGGAACGTGGTTTAAAATGTACGAACGTGATAAATGATTGTAAAGTAATTTAATAAATTGATGATAAATTATTTAAGTGTAAAATAAATTAGTAGGAAATAAAGACTTTTGATAAATTATCGTGAGTTTTAATCAATTAGAATAAAGACAAGAAATTAGAACTATAATAAAAATATAACAGAATATAGTACAAGAAACAATACTTGATATATTAACATCGAAAGTTACAAAAACAATCAATGCGGCAAAGCCACGAAAAGCCTCAGGTCCAGATGAAATATACGTAGAGATGATAAAGCTTATCAATGAAGAAAATCTTTAGACGTTGACACTATTATTTAACAAAATACTTATAAACACCACTGGAATCTTCCCAGAAGACTGGCTTTCTTCTTCTTCTTCTTCAGATGCAAATCCACTAATGGATGTTAGCGATCACATTTTCCATTAATTCTCTATTTCTTGCAATATGTATCAGAGATTGTATGTCGTTAATCCCTGTCCATTGCCTTATGTTTCGGAGCCAGGACATTTTCTTGCGTCCCATTCCTCTCTTGCCTTCAATTTTACCCTCGATTATAAGTTGGAGGAACTGGTATTTTTCATTTCGCATGATGTGACCTAGATACGCCGTTTTCCTTTTCTTGATGGTTTCAAAAAGTTGGCGTTCTTGGTTTATTCTTTTAAGGACATCTATATTTGTGATTTTCGTTGTCCATGGTATTTTTAGGATACGGCGATAAAGCCACATTTCGAAAGCTTCTAATCTGTTTATATCCCTCGTTTTGAGTGTCCAGCCCTCTACGCCATATAGCAGCACTGACCATACGTAACACTTAGTAAACCTTAGTCTCAGTTGAAGATCGAACTCTGAACAAGTCAGTACCTTCTTGAATTTTACGAAAGCTTGTCGAGCTTGCTCAATGCGACATTTTACTTCCCTGTCCGATGCCCAGTCTTCAAAAAGCCACGATCCCAGGTATTTAAATTTACTCACTCTTTCTATGGATTTACTATTCAGTGTTATGGTGGAGTTTTCAAGTGCATCCAAGTTTCTGGAGATGATCATGAATTTGGTCTTTTTGGTATTAATCTCTAGTCCCATTCGCTCACTGTATTCTCCGATTATAGTGACAAGTTGTTGAAGATCGACTATGTTGTCACAAATTAAGACACCATCATCAGCATATCGTATGTTGTTGATCAATACTCCATTCACCTTGATTCCCATCTCTGCATCTTCCAAAGACTCTTTAAATATGGCTTCCGAATAAATGTTAAATAAAAGAGGGGAAAGCACACATCCCTGTCGAACGCCTCTTCTTATATGTATGGGCTTGGATATAGAATTGTCTATTTTTAGCTGTGCCGTTTGATGCCAGTACAAGTTTTCAATGCAAGACTGGCTTAGATCGACATTTATACCTATACCCAAGAAAAATAAAGCAAATGGATTCTCACAGTTCAGATTAATTAGCCTGATGAGCCATTTTCTGAAAAATTTTACTCAAAATTGTACATCGAAGAATATACAGAGAATGCGAAAGAAACCCGAGCGACAACCAATTTGGATTTCGTATGGTTCTTGGTACAAGGGAGGCATTATTTGGCATCCAGATATTACTACTAAAATGCCGAGATCAGCGAAAAGACGTGTTTCTCTGTTTTATCGACTACGAAAAAGCGTTTGATCGAGTAAAACACACAGAACTCATAGAAAGACTAACACAACATGGTATAGACCATAACACTGTAGCACATTAAAAAACTATTGGTCGTCAGGGCTGTGTACTTTCTCCACTGTTATTTAATATATATTCCGAAAATAGGAGAATACGTAAACAACTTAAAATACGCAGACGATACCGTCATTATTGCGGACAGTGCTGAGGGTTTACAACGACTTTTGAATGTCATAACCAGAGAGGAAGATAGCTTGGGACTAAAATATAAACACAAATAAAACAGAAGTAATGGCTGTTACACGTGCTTTACACATAAAGAACCAGTACCAAGATTCCAGTATCTTGGTTGCTGGATAACAAACGATCTTGACCACGAGGTCGAAATACGTGCTCGTATAGAATATGCTAGGTCCGCATTTCAACAAATGAAAAAATTCCTAATACACTCTACGTTATGTATTTGTATCATGGTGAATATAGATATAATATATTTAAAAACTATTAGTCTTGATTAAAGCTAATTGTATAATTTAAAACTAGACATTCTTAAAACGCCCAGTAATATAGTATTCATCTTCGTGATAAGTTTATTTCTCTTTTCTTTTTTAAAAAATTCTCTATGTACATTACCAAATATATACCTCAAGCTTTTACGTTATTCATGAGAAGTGGAAAGGTTGAGGTTAGTGTTGAGGGATTTTAGAAAATCCCCTGCCACCAGAATCGGAGGATAAACTAAATCTTTATAAATGACAACAAGTTTATACAGTAGCAAAATTAATGAATTGCATTTATTATCTCATTTTGGCTATTTACATTACTCATTTATCAACTTTCATCGACTTGTAACTGAAAGGAGGATCTGTTGTCGATCAGAGTGAGCTATCAACAAAAATGAAAATGCGTTTTAAAGGTGGTGAAGAGTGTAGCTTTCGTATGCAATTTTTGTATTTTACCGGAAACAAAGTCTTATAAAGGGTTAAATAAAAAACGCACGATTTTGCCATGATTACGATTCATAAGATCAATAAATGTATCACTTTCATTGACCGATCACTATGGAATTTCCATTGTTAGAGCCTAATCTTTCAAACTTATGGCATAACATCTCGGTTTTGAGTTTTAGCAACAAATGTAAGGCATTTATAGTGTATATTTTATGTATGAGAGAGTAATAAAACAATAAATTATGTATGCAAATCCCTAAACTGTTGATACGGGTGACTCAATGAAAAACAGATATTTGCCAACAAGTTTACAGAAGTATATAGGAAAACAATTTTAAATTGAGTATGACCACCAGGTATAAAGGTTGGAGCAGAATAGAATACAATAGTTGTGAGGGTTACTAATCCCTAAATAAGGTTGCCAGTGTCGGAGTGATGGAGGTTAACAGGTACTAATGAATTTGCAAGAAATGTAAGATGTTTATTTTATTGGTTATATATAACCAATAAAAGTTTAATAAGTACCTACCTATTTGCAAAATAAAGTTTAATTCTTTAGATAAAATAAAACGTTTTATTTTATCTGAAATGAGTGCATTCCACGAAGTAAGGGTTTCAACAATCAAACATTTAATTTTTTAATTCCAGGAATCTACGACAGTAATTGACTAGATAATTACCTTCTAAACTTATTCCACAGAAAATGTAATAGTGGGTTTTTCCATTTTGTAGGAAGGTCCAAGTGGCGTATTCAAAATTCTTAACAGTTCACTAAAAGTAGGTACTTCAGTTGCAAGGTGCAGTTTATTGTGTATACTAGTGTTATGAAAATTTGGAAGTGCCGTGTAAACGCCGAAAAATTGGTCCTTTAACAGTTAATGAAAGAACATTAATATTTAATTGTTTTAAATCATTTACAGACAAACGTTTATGTGAAAGTGTTGATGAGACCGTTGAGTTAGTTAGCAGTACACTTGGTGTTGGAAAATCTACGATTTACAGAGTTATTAAAGAAGAGAAATGTGGTAGTTTTCAAATGCCACGTAATGCTCCAGGGAAACCAAAATTTCAAATAGAATATCATTTTAAAGAAGGACTTCGACGGAAAGTGCATGAATTCTTCTTTAGACAAGAATTTCCAACATTGGATAAAGTTCTTGTCTCAGTTCGAGATGATAAGGATTACCCAGAAATGAGTCGAAGTACGTTATGGAAACTTTTAAAAGAAATAGGCTTCCGCTGGAAAAAGAATCCCAGAAAGTCTATTTTATTAGAAAGAAGCGATATTGTCATATGGAGAAGACATTTTCTAAGAACCATAAAGGAAATGAGAAACCAAAAAAGAAAAATATTTTATCTTGATGAAACATGGATCAACGAGGGTCATACACCAAATAAATTTTGGCAGGATGAAACTGTTACAAGTCAAAGGCACGCTTTTGTAAATAACTTATCTACTGGTTTAAACCCACCATCAGGAAAGGGACGCAGGCTGATAATAGTACACATTGGCAGTTCAGACGGTTTTGTTGAAGGTGGTTTATTAACTTTTGAATCAACTCGTACCGGTGACTACCACGAAGACATGAACGCTGATGTCTTTCAAGAATGGTTCGAACAAATGATAGATCTTCTTCCTAAGAACTGTGTAATAGTAATGGATAATGCAAGTAATCACTCCAGACTTATAGAAGGACTGCCCACAACCAAGTGGTTAAAAAAAGACTTGCAGAATTGGCTGAGTTCAAAAAATATTACGTACCATCCCGGATCTATAAGAAAGGAACTTTATTCGTTGTGTGCCCTTCATAAAGAAAAATTTAAAAAATACGAAATTGATGAAATTGCCAAAAATCGTGGAATGACAGTACTTAGATCCCCACCATATCATTGTGAATTAAACCCGATTGAACTGGTATGGGCACAGATAAAGAGTGAAGTTTCAAGAAAAAATACCACTTTTAAAATTCATGATGTTAAACAGTTGTTTTTGGAGGCCGTAAATAATGTAAAACCTGAAAACTGGGAAAAGGCAGTAAATCACACTATTAAAGAAGAGGAAAAAATGTGGAAGCTGGACAATATTACTGATAAAATGATCGAGCCAGTTATTATAAATCTTGGTTCTGAAAGTTCATCTTCTGAATCTGATTTGGATTTGTAACAAGTAGCTGTAAGTTTTATATTAATATTTTTATTCATCTATTTAACATACCTTAGACGGTTTTAAAAACTCTTTTTCTCTTTTGTAATTTTTAAAAATTAAAAAAAATGTGAATTTTTTAAAACCCTTTTTAATGTAGGCCAGTCAGTTCTAATATAGTGTGTGATAAAAGAGGTCACTTTTGTTTACAAACACATAACACTTTATAACACTGAAATAATTCATTTATTTTTTACAATTATTCAAAGTAATTTTTCAATTAATCTTGAGCACGCCCATATAGTGGTCGGAGATACCAGTTAAAATTATGCTAATTACTCTCTCGTTCATAAAAATAAACTATAAAATATGCTTAAAAATTTCTGCAGTTAACCCATTAGCGCCCACTGTACTCATTTATGTACAGCTGCTTTTTTGACATACTAGTGTCATCTACAATAAAATAGTTGCCATTCTTAGTAATTACAGGAAACTAAATACCCCAAGACGACAACTTTTAACAGATTTCGTTGAATGTTTCAGCTTGATTTGTTAGTTTTGATTTATTGTTTATGAGGTCAACACGTGAGTTGTTTATTTTCTCGACATCGACGTTGTAAATTTACAGTAAGTTTCTTTCATTTACTTCTTTTTACGATCAAATGGTTTACATTAGTTTATAATAAGTTTAGTAAAGTGCTTAAGTGATTAATTATTCATAATTTTAATTATAACGTGATTTATTTGTTGTTAAAATTAGGTGTACTCATATGAGTACAATGGGCGTATGGTAGTATGTTTGATATTTTGCAATTTTGTTACAGATATAATCTGTAGACGATTTTGAGAGTATTAGTATTCGAAATTTTTATGGAAAGAGGTACGAAGGTTTACCTTCTGCTTTAGAAGATATTCGTGCTTCTAATTCGCGGTCTGAAGTGGATATGGTTATTATTCCTCCAGGCCCAGATATGCTTACTGATGAGGAAGACATTGAGAATGATAACCTTATAGAAGGAAATTTGACACTACCTAAAGATGTTGTAGGAGAAATTGAAGTGCATTGCTCTTCAGATGAAGACGAAGACTTAGATGATGTACCTTTGTCACTGCGGTTAAAAACAGTACGAGAACAAAAGAGTTTAGGCCCTCAATGGACAAAAACTTATACAATAATAGTATGGTAGAAACATCAGGGTGGAATGAGCGGTAAGTAACATGAACTACAAGACTTAAATGAAGTTGAGATATTTGAAAAATTATTCACTGACGACATATTTGATAACATAGTTACACAAACTAATTTATATTCATTTCAATGCAACAACCATAGTTTCTTTGTGTCCAAGGCAGATATACAAACATTTTTCGCTGTATTATTACTGACAGGATATCACCAACTACCCAGTGAAAGAATGTACTGGGGTATTTCCGAAGAATTAAATGTGCATCTATGTCTAGAAATAGATTTCTAGATATAAAGCGTTACATTCACCTTGCCGACCATACAGAATCACCAGCACATGATAAAATGACAAAAGTTCGACCTCTGCTAACAAAGTTGAATCAGAATTACAGACAGTGGGGTATTTTTCATGAACATTTATGTGTTGATGAATCTATCGTTAAATTTTTTGGGAGACATATCAGTAAACAATTTATAAAAAGTAAACCTATTAGATTCGGCTTTAAAAATTTGGTTGTTATGTAGTGCCAATGGTTATTGTTATGCCGTAGACACTTATAGTGGAGCCAAAAATATTGATAAGAAAAATAGCCTACCATTAGGATCACAAGTAGTTCTGGATATGGTAGACCACATCGCTTGCCCATCTGACCATACATGTCAGAATTAAAATTTTATTTTTCGCTATAACTTTCACGTTTGTAAATATTTATGGACAAAAAATAATAAAGACACATTATTTTTACAAAGAAAAGGTATACTTGTTAATAACTTCAAAATTCAACCGTTTTCGAGATAATCGCATTTTATAAGTCAGCTGCATAATAATTCTTAGTTGTGATAATTATGCGGTAAAGCACTGAATACCTGTGAATAAGCATAATTATTAAAATCAACTAGGAAACGGGCGTGCAGCGAAAAGGAATATTTAAGAAGATACCCAAACAGGCTGTAACTCAATCACCAAACCTTTAAACGTTATTCGAATTAGGCGAAAGTGGTTCTCCTTCTTTTTATCCATGGCGCTACAGCCCAAATTGAGCCTTGGCCTCCTGTAACTTCTGCCTCCAACAAAGGCGATCCCGCGCCACTCGTCTCCAAGCCCTGACGTTCAATAAGTTGTGCGCATCTGCTGTGACTTCGTTCTCCCATCTATTACGTGGTCTTCCCTTTGGTCTTCTGCCCTGCATTTTACCATCCAAGGCCTTTCTCGGCAATCTGTCGGCATCCATCCGTACCACATGACCAGCCCATCGAAGCCTTTGTACTCTAGCGAACTCTGCAATAGGTGCTTCTTTGAACAGTTGGTAGAGTTCATGGTTATATCTAGATCTCCACATCCCATTTTGAGTGATGGGTCCAAAGATCTTCCTTAGGATTTTTCTCTCGAAAACCTCTAATCTTCGTTTAGTGCTTTCTGTCAAAACCCATGTCTCGCATCCATAGCATACTATCGGTCTGATGATAGTTTTATAGACCTTAAGTTTCGATTTTCGATGTACCGTCTTGGAGCGGAATATGTTAATCAGGGAAAAATAGGCTTTATTTCCCTTCATTATTCTCTTCTGAATTTCGGCCTCTTCTGTTCCCTCCGTATTCATTTCGACTCCCAGATAAGTAAAACTCTTCACTGTTTCAATGTCATCCTCTACTTTGATTTGATTTCTTGTTCGCTTTGTCCGCGTCTGTGTTAGTATTTTTGTCTTCTGTGTATTTATTTCAAGTCCAATCTCCTTGGCCGTTTTTTTCAGCTGCGAATATGTTTCTGCTGCATCATCCACTCTGCGGGACATGAGGTTAATGTCATCCGCATATGCGGCGAGCTGGACAGATTTGTTTGTTAGGAGATTGGCTCTTCCGACATTCAGCTTTCTGATGACATATTCAAGGGCCAGATTGAACAGTGTTGGAGCTAGTCCATCACCTTGTTTCAGCCCTTGAACTATTTCGAAGCTGTCAGTTAATTCGTACTGTATGCGTACAGTTGCTATTGTGGAGTCCATCGTTGCTTTTACTAGTCGGATATATTTCGAGGGAATATTGAAGCTTTCCATGATGTTATATAACCGGCTTCTATTTATGGAGTCATAAGCCTGTTTGAAGTCGACAAATATATGTGAACATCAATATCGTGTTCCAAGCTTTATTAAGGATTGCTTTACTGTAAAAAGCTGATCTATTGTCGACCTGCCTTGTCGAAAACCGGTCTGGTATTCGCCGATAATATTTTCACATAATGGTTGAAGTCGCCTATTCAGGATGGATGTAAAAATTTTGTAGGCCGAACATAGGAGGGTTATGCCGCGGTAATTTTCGCATTTAAGTTTGTCCCCTTTTTTGTAGATTGGGCAGATAATCCCATTTTTCCAATCGCTAGGAATTTTTTCTTCCCTCCATACCTTAGATATGAGCGCGTGCACCTGCGTTGTTAGATGTTCGCCACCTAATTTATACAGTAGAAGTGTGAACATAACATAACACTTGTGTGGCACCTTTAAACATCTATTTCGGAATTTAAGCCGAAAGTGGTTCATTTCATCCTAAACGTGACAATTTAAGTCGACCAAAAATCATTACGCCTGAATCAAGAAGATAAGGTAATGGTTCGCGTTGACAATGATTCTCAAGTAAGTACACGATGTTTATCTTCAGCGTTAGAATCAGCAAAACTTCAGTTTTAAAAAACCTACACCGTGAGCAGTTTCACCCTTACCATTTTACACCTGTACAAAATCTATTACCAGCAGATTTGCAAATGATATCCGAAACAGGCAAAATCTTGACAACTCTTTCGTCAATATAATATTATTTACGGACTAAGCTATAATCACACGCCATTGTGTTTTTAATTTAAGGTACAATCATTTCTGGGATACTAAAAATCCCCATGTTAAGAGAGAAAGGCATTTCCAACATGAATTTAAAATAAACGTATCGTGTGGAATATTCGGTAATAATTTTTTAGGGCCACGCGAGTTACCTCGTAATTTGAATGGTGAGAACTATTTACATTTTTTACAAAATGAGTTTATTGATTTATTGGAAGAATTACCATTAAACTTAAAGCAAAATATGTGGTTTATGCAAGATAGTGCACCACCACATTATACAAGGGCAGTGAGAACATACTTAAATACCAACTTTCCGGAACGTTGGATTGGTCATGGTAGTCATTTTCCTTGGCCACCACGTAGCCCAGAATTTAATCCGCTAGATTTTGGTGTATGGGGCGCAATGAAACAACGTGTCTACAAGAATTTCATAAACACTCGCAACCAACTTTGGAAAGAAATAAATAATGCAGCAGTTTCTATTGAATCAATGAGGCTATTTAATATGAGACAATCTTTTATGGAATGGATTGATAAATGTATTGAAGAAAATGGTGGACCTATCGAACACTTACTTTGACAAAGAGTTTTAATCTTAATTAGTTTAACACTATTTCTTAATTTGGTTTAAAAAATAAAATGTTATGACTTAATTTAATATAAAATGTTTGATGTCAAGTCCAATTATCATATTATTTTTTGAAATCATATTATTAATTATCCTGCTGATATATTTATTTTATTTAATATTTCGTTGGCTATTAACTTTATTAAAGGTATGTCATACCAAAATTCAGAAGTATTAATGTTTTTGTCTATTTTCCGTTGCCTGGAAATTGCATTAAATCAGATTGCAATTATTTAAATGCGATTATCTCGAAAACTGTTGAGTTTTAAAGTTATTAACAGGTATACCTTTTTTATGTTAAAATAATGTACTTTAATATTTTTGTCAAAATATCATAACTAAGAGCAAAAAAGTTAGGTGCAAATTTATGCCACATATGTGGTATATGTGGCGCCCTCTATCAGCTACATCAAAGTATGCTTTAAATTATAATTTCTCATATTAATAGTACCCAGTTGTAAATTTTTATACATAAATGTTAACAAACATGAAAGTTATAGCGAAAAATAAAATTTTAAATTTCCACTTTAACACCCTGTATCTTTCTTACTATCAACATTTTACTAAAGCAAGTTGACTTAAATTGTAATATTTGAAAGTGCAGAATCTACGGTTTTTTTGTACAATTACTTAAGGACCACCCTGTACATGATAATAGCAATATTTTGGGTTCTTGTAGACTCTCATAGAAGCTGTAGCTATTTTTGATTTAGAAATTCTTTTTATAGGGGAGAAATCAGATCATTCTTAATTTTATTTGCCCTTTCAAAATCTTTAGAATGTTTTTGCTTTAGTTATTATTTTTCCCTCGCCATCTTACTTACTAACTCCTGTTGCTCTTTTTCTAACTGTATTAATTATGTTATCTCCCTTGCTGGTCTTATCTTTCCTCATTTTATATACTTATTTCTTATCTATTGTGCCTTTATTGCTATTACTATATTCTCATTTTTCATCCATAATATATCATATTGATTTCTTGTTTCGTTCACATATTCTTTTTTTCATTGAATACTTTGGGCTTTAAATTGTTTCTTATTATTTTTCTTTCAAAAATATTCAGTTATTCTTCCTCTCTTGTTGCTTTTATGCTTTTTGCACTGACATAAATAACAATCTGTTGCTTTTATAAATAAAGTATGAAATTAAATAGAATTTAGTGTGACCAATTAAACAAAAAATAAATTTTAAAGCGGAGATTTATTGTGTTGGTGGGTTTTTCCTAGTTTGCAAAGGAATTACTAACAAAATAATTTTACTATAATGATTATATATAATAAAATTATTGATTAGTGATATTAATAAAAATAAATTACATACTATTATTCTTCATCAACTAGGAATTCTAAAGTTTAAGTTGATTTTATGTAATCAAATGAACCATTCCCACATATAGTGTAGCAAGAATACATACCTACTTAAAAAACAATTTTTAGGCCTTATACTTTAAAATGAATAATTATATCCAACTTTCAGGATAAATCTGTTAGAAGCTTACACCAAATAAGAAACTTAATACTTTTTGAAAACACAGCCTAATGAGCTTAACACATAATACTATCCTCATGAAATACCTACAAACAGTCAACAACACAAAAAGACATGGAGACTGGCCTGTACAAGAATGAATAGTCAATAATATAATTCATAGTACCTAATTACATAAGTTTTACATTTTTTTTAAATAAAAAGAAAAAATATTTGGGGTTTAGGTGGCATAAATGAAATTCTTATTTTATAAAACATATGACTCACCCTATATATTAAGGAATTCTTATTGAAATGAATCAATCAGACTGTACTAAACCAAAATATCCTAATTATAAATATATTGTAAACCTCAATAAATTATTCTTCATAATAGACAAAGGATTTAATAAATATAATTGATTAATTCCAGTTCTTATTTAATTATAAACCTTGATGTCAATAACTATATTTTGTTAAAAAAACCTGTATTAAAATATTTTTTATTGAATATTGCGTGAATGTAATAAAATTTATTGAATTGAAAGTTATTAATAAACAAAAGATTTTAAATAAAAACTCACCCTATATTAAGTGCCCTCCTCTTTTGGATGCCTTTAGTGGGATCAGCACCTAGAAAAATTGCAAATTAAAGAACTGTAAGTAGAAGATGAAATAAATCAGAGACCCTTTGTACTTTGAATTATGAGCAATTATATTTTATAAAACCTGCGTACCTAAAACATTAAGACATGTCTAAGGGTTGTTTTAAGTACAAGAATTGATCAATGAAAGTAACTTTTGATTTGAATATAATACCATTAATTGTAAGAAATAAACCAGTCCAAAGACAAAATAAAACTTTAGGCTTTTACACTTCGATAACCACGTAAATAGCGCATATCAAGGATGTTATTATTTATAAATAAACTGAAACATATGACCACCTTACCACACAGCTTTACTAACCTGGCACAGAATGTGTAACAGCTGACATCTGTGAGATAAATCATGCGAATTGATGTACCACCGCTATTAATTTGAACACATTTCACTTACAAATTGATAATTTAATCATTAAGTTCCTTATTTTTAAACACAAACATTCAAATCAAAATTTATGTTTACTATGAAAGCTCCGCCATGTTCTAATCATAAGCATGCAGGGTGGTAGGAGGGGCTTGACTGGCGTTTGGCATCTGACGTAAATTGAAATTAAAACTTTGTCCACAAAATGTTAAACAAGAATCTACATCATCTTATAAATTAAACTAAGTACATGAAATAAAATATCTAAAAAGAAGCAATAGTTATATTTTAGTTATATTGGAAGCGAGTAAAACAGCGCGGATATTTAAATAGCAGAACGATAATGAAAAACGGGTCTTCTGAAGATTAGAAATTCAACTACATTTTTTCATTGTATTATTGTTACTATTGTATATTAGATATTTTATAACAATGTTGTTGGAATTTTAAGTTAGGATTTAAAGTTTTATTAATCATTTTTTCTTGCAAAAACCGCTATTTTATTTTTATTACTTAACCTTACATGCCAACAATTTAATTTAAAGAATTTAATTTCAACGCGTATATAAATGTTTACCTTTTATTAAACTGTTTGGATTAGCATTTTCCTATTCTTATATTAATCAGCTAAAATGTAACTCATAATTAACACAATCACGAGATAATATACATTAAAAATTAATTTAATTTTAGTTAATAAAATTGCTATTTCCATGTAATTTCTTGCCATTAGATAGGCAACCAAATATGCACCCGAACTATAAGATATGATGAGTACTCACTCAGTACTATTAGAGATATTTTAAAAACATCCAAAGCATCCGGCTCGATTAAACCTCGATAAAATAAATATATAATCAGAAATTTCAGAAATTATTAGTATATATTTAATGAAACTGCGATTTTAGGTTCATTACGATCTATTAGATAGGCAATCAAATATACAACTTAGATTGCCTGAGTAGCGAAACTTTAAATATCTAAAAGCCAAAAATGTTCAATCTCAAAATAGACTACCACAGATTACTGTGCTGTAAACCACAGATATCTGTAATGTAAATATAATGCTAAGTATTTTAATAAACAATATTTTATTCTGTTTATATAATTGGTCTGTATCATCTACGTTATAATGACGTACTAGCATTATTAGTTTTTAAGTAATTCGTTGAAACTAGTTCTTGAGAACACTAAAAACTGAAATAGCATCATAGTTTAAGCTCTTTTTAAAATAAGTTGACATATTATGTGTCATATAATAAATTTTGTTGTAGGGCTATTGCTGAAATAAATATGGATGTTTCAACAGCTACAATTTACTCAACTGTCGGTTTAGAAGATTCTTAATTTCCAGCTTTTTCATCAATTTTCCAATATCTCTGAAAACTACTGAACACTTGCACACTAACTTTTAGCTACATATATTGAATACCTCCATTTCTATTAATTTTTTAAAACACTATTAAAAATTTCCTTTAGCCTAAACAACCATCAAAACATTGACAACACAGCTGCCTAGCGATGAAGAGAAAACATTTCTCTCAACATGATTTACCAGGAGTAAATTAAAAGTATATTAGAATAGACAAGCCATCAGAAGATCCTGATTCTTATTTAATCAGGAAATTAATTAATTATAGGCTCGCTAACTCAAGCTATAGACCTCAAGCTTAGGTAGAACGTGAAAACAAGAAAAATAAGAAACTTTTTGTAGGGTATCCTGGGTCAGTCCATGACAACAGGGTCCTAAGAACTTCCCCATTATTTCATTCTCTGGAAGAAAAATGTAGAAATAAATTTATTATTGAGAACAGTGGGTATTCTTGTTTAAAATATCTCCTCATCCTCTTTAAGGACAATAGACACGTTACCACACGTTACTGAACTGCAAAAAAATATATTCTGTCAAATAATAAGTACTTATGTCACTGATCATTGTTTTGGCATTACGAAACAGAAATTCAGACAATTGAAGACCAAGCGACAACGGTTCAATGCACCATCTTACTTTAAAATCTTTAGGTTAGGTTCTACTACTTTTCGTATACTACCATGCTACTACTACAAAATAAAAACTACAGCTTTTGCTTCATAGATGACTCCACGAGTTATAAATACCGAGACATAATGTTGAGTTATGAGCGTTTTAATTTTTTTTAAAGTTAATATTATTTACTGTAATTCCAAAAATTAAGCTACAAACCTGGTATTTAGCATAATTATCTTTAATTTTGCATATTTTTATATGCAGTAAGGAGTATGTGAAATTCTCTTCAGGAAATAGGTATTTTAGCACATACGGCCATATGGTTTTAAAAAATATATTAATTTTGGAAAATAATACAGTAAAATTCATATCGAATAAAAGTTTTTTTATTTAAGATTGTACTTATTTATTAAAAATTTTTGGTTTAAACACTTAATCAAAGTCATGCATATTGTAATCTGTTTGTTTGGTTTCTACTGTTCCATTGTTTACATGTAAATCTGCATAAAACCTATGGTAGTGCTCTTGAATAACATTAGCCTTAGATAGTGAAAGCAGATCTTGTTTTTTTTTTCGAGTGGATATTCCTGGTGGTTTCGAATATGATTTACTTAGTTTCGTATTAGCCACCAACCCTCGTTGTCTTCGCCTTATATTACTATTTCTGACCTCTGTATCGTGGTAGCTTGTTTTAACCTGAAACTTATTTTCAAGTGTCTTCTTCACCTTGATCATCTCAAACTCATTCCAAACAACCTGATTTCCTTCTTCGTCAACGCTATAATTGTTTCCCATTTCCTTACATAATTTTTTAAAGTAGATTATATCCGATTTAGGCATTTCATTCATTTTGTAAGGTTCGCCTGATTTTTTCGCTATTTGAACTACTGTGGCACATTGCGAAGGCACATAAATTGTTCTTCCTAACGCCTTTTTTTTGTTTCTCAATCAAAGAATGCATGTTTCTCTCTCATTTTGGAAGTGACCAGTTATCAAAAATTTGTGGGTAATTTTAGGTATGTTCAATTTCTGTATTGCATAGAGATAAAGACAGACAATATACTTATTCTTATTTTACCCACTGCAGTTATCTGAATATATCATTTCCTGTTCTCTGGCATGGTTCCTCAGAAATGATAACAGGCACGACGTTATTTGCAAGACCACGATTAACAATTCCCTCGAAACATAGACAGCAGTGTCCTGCATTTGTGGCCAGGTCAAAAATTGTAAAATTAAATGTTGATAATCTCCTTTTATAATAAAATAAGGGGATATCGCCTGAAAGTGTCGGTAGTACGGCTTGTAAGTCAAAACAGGCAGTAATGCAAGTGTTGGATTTTGCAGATTTTGATTCATTTTCTTTTTCTTTTCTACTAAGTTCCACTTCTTGACGGTGAGTATTATAGGCTGCTTCTAATGTAGATTTATCTAATGAATTTTTGTAATTTTCACATAGCGAGCAGAAGTCTTTTTTGGTCTTAAAGGAGCTTATATTAAAGTCCGTGTTAAATATGGTCCCAAACGTAGCGTAATTTCCGAACACCGAACATTTTTCTTCGCAAAATTGTATGTAATTTTATTTAATATTATATAATAATTGTTTCAAATAAATAACGTGAGCACTTTGCTCCCGTTCTTTATTTTATTAAATAAAATTTGAATTATGGTTGTTTGGAATAATTCCTTCTGCATAATAATCATTGATATTGTTATATATTATATTGGTATTTGCGTTAAGGGCTTTAACTTTTGAATTGAAAATATTGCGAAAATATAACATTTATTAGGTTTGTCCATAGAAATTTATTTTTTTTTAATCTAGTGAAATTCTAGTGATTTTTGTCAGTGAAATGTAGACACTTTTATAAATGTGACCTGACAACATTATGGTACTTTTAAGTACAGTCTGTCCACAAAGGGTTAATCCAACATCATTTATTACACGAAAAATAACTTATAAGATTGTAGAAAATTCAATCTTCTATGGTTCATGGTTCTTGAATTGCTTCTTACTACGTTTAACTAAATTAAACACGATTGTTTACTCACAACATGAAAACAACAGATAAACGTAGTCACAGGCAATGTAGCATTTATTTGGCATTAATTGCTGATATTGCCAGATAGATCCGAGTTTTTGTTCCTATTTTAGAACCATAGAGCAACAACTGCAGATAATGCCTGATGGTATAAAAATAAGAATGGTTTTTTTACAAAAGCCATAAGGACGTATCTTTCTGGTGCCGAATTTAAAATTCGTTGTAGATGCTGCTATATAGCATTAAAAAATAGATTTTTTTTTCTATTAGACTGCATTCAAAGGTCATTTCACGAAAAAATTGCAGATATTGCCATATGGTTTTCAAGGTGCATACCTTGTTACTTTTATCCTATCAGAGAACTACAAACAAAAAACCTGTTTCTATAAAAAATGTTGGACAAAGTGACATGTCAAAGCTCTGTTCTCGAAGTGCAAAAAAGGCAGTCAGACATAGAACACTACGTTTCAAGTGAGAGCAGCGAGGAATTTGAAATTTCTGCTTCCAGCAATTTCGGAGGAGCTTTCAGATACTGACAATGACCAGCAAGAAAAAGTTGATCCTTCAAAATTTAAGCCCTTGATGAAGACTTAAATGTTGAAGATTTTGTCCTTGTTAAGTTCGAAACTAAAGACTTGAGATATGTTTATTACATAGGCAAAGTAATCTCAACAAATGACACAAATGGTGATGTAGAAGGAAGTTTTTTAAGAAAAAGTTTAAAAAATTCGGGCTATTTATGTTTTCCTATCATCTCAGATATCTCAATGGTGAGATTTTCTGATATCAAAATGATTTTGCCAAAGCCTTCACCTTTGGGCAACACAGTCAGTCACTTGCAATGATTTTTAAAAAGCTTTATGAAACTGATTAAAATCAATCATAGATAATCAATTTCAATGTAAAACGTACAGAAAACGTCAACGTTTCTAGAATTCTATAATTGAAAGGAATCTGTCCACTAACAAAAAATAAAAAATTGAATTTCGTTTCATAGTGGCCTACCTTCCCCTATACATGGTAATGAAAGAGTAGATGCTGTCGCCAAATCTTCAGTTTCGCCAAACGAAGACCTGATAGAACCTAACTATAAAAAAGATTTTCATCACTGAATTAACTCGACATTGAAAAAACGGTGGCTTCAAGAATTGAATCAATCTCAACAAAAACTACGAGACATAAAAACAACAGTTACAAGATGAAAGAATAAGTGTAGAAACAAAAAAGACCAAACTATTATAAACAGACTGAGATTAACATAACACAACAATATCTTTATTTTTAGAAAATAATATACATTCCGTGAACATAAAATTATTTAAAAAAAAACAGTGTCACAAACGAAAATATTATTTATTTATTCCTAACCGTTACATATACAAATAGTCCTCCACAGAATATGGCTCAAGAGCTACCAGTAATTTAATATTTGATGTTTATACAAACTTAATCTTTCCTCCCTTTTAATAGGTTCAGGCAGTTTATTAAACAATTTGATGCAGCAATAAAGAGCGTTTTTTTCTGTTATACTTAACCTGTGTATTGGAATTTTATAATTATATAACCTGGTATTTACTATACTATTGGGCTCAAAGTTGATAAAGAGTATTTTATTTTTATATAGAAACAGTAAGCATTCTTGAATAAATACAGCGTAAACTGTTAAAATATTATTACTCCTAAAATGCCCTCTACATGATTCCCTACTTTTTAATTCAAACATAACTCTGATTATTTTTTTCTGAACCAGAAATACATTATTTATGTCCCTACTGTGGCCAAAATTTATTAGACGATATCTAAATTTTGCTTCAAAATTAGCATGATACACTGTTTTTAATCAGTTACTATTCATGTATTTTCTTAGAACTCTAAAGCTGTAAATCACTTTACTCAAAAACACACATAACTGGTCAACATGTTTATCCCAACATAAAAAACTGTCAATATATAATCCTAAAAATTTTGTACTGCTGCTAATATTTAAAGTGTCATTATTTACAATAATACTGTTTGGCACATCTGCATGTGCATAATTTGTCTTAAACAAAAAAAGATCTGTATTATTTTGATTTAAAACCAACCTATTCATAGAAAACCAGTCTTTAGCTTTCTGGAACTCTAAACTATTACGCTTAGAACAGACATGTCTTTACCACTGACTAAAATGTTTGTATCATCTGCATAATTTGTTATGCTGCAAGTAGTATTAGCCACTAGACCATGAAGATCATTGATATAGATTACAAACAGTAAAGGACCAATCACACTTCCTTGTGGTACTCCAATATTGATAGCGCTTTCAGATGAGATGCCTATTACAGTGTTTTTATGTATTTTTACTAAATGTCTCCTATTTGCCAAGTAGGACTTAAACCAGTTCAATGCTGGTCCACGTATACCATATTTCTCCAATTTATCAAGTAATATGTCATGCACTAAACAGTCATATGCCTTCGATAGGTCCAAAAAGAGACCCAAAGCCATATGACCAATCTCAGTACATTTCAAAATATCCCAGACAAATTGAAAAATCGCAGTCTGAGTTGATTTTCCCTGTTGATAACCATGCTGGTTTGCACTAATAATATGACATTTTGTTAAAAATTCTGTTATCCGCCTATACATAGTCATTCTAAGATTTTTGAAAAGGAACATAGAAGGCTAATTGGTCTATAGTTATTAATTAATTTAGGATCACCCTTTTTCTAAACAGGTGTTACTATGGCAGTTTTCAGGTATTCATCCATAATTTCAGTTTCTGTCACAGGTGCGACAAACACTGAATTTATGTTACTTGCAATGTTGTCTTTATATTCAGTGTATTGTAATTGAGATAAAGTATTATTTAAAGAAGTATTTAAGTGGATCATGTATTTATCAGCAATCTCTTGAGGACTACCCTCTACTTTTATTGAATTTAAACTTTTTAATTGACCATTAATTTCACTAACAATTTGCCACATGCATTTATTTTTGTTGGCAGCTTCAGACATCCTGTTTTCATATAGCTTTGTTCGTTTTGTAATTAGTTTCTTATTATATTCTTTTTTTACCTGTCTATAGGAATAATAGAATTTATTGTTAATTCTGCTCATTGTAAACAAGATGTCTAAACGAGTCTTACATTCTATTATCTCTGGATCATCTCTTTTATTAAGGCCTTTTTACGTTGCCTATAATCTAACTTTTTAAAAGGAAAGCACTGATTGAATATATACAGAAACTGATTTAAGAAAGTATTCCATTGATCATTTACACATTTGTAACTTAAATTAAGCCAGTCATGATTATGTAATTTACTTATAAAGGTTTCAATATTATTTGTACTAAAATGTCTTTTCATTTCAAGAGTATTCATTTCTGCTTCCTCTACCTGAAAAGTTAATTTTTGGGCAGAATGATCAGAGATTCCAGCGTGCAAGACTTCTACTGACACATATGATTTCATATTTGTTAGTATGTTATCTATACAAGTTTTA